>PTEX01000026.1:114855-247716 GCA_003342815.1 Eudromia elegans
CCTTCCTCCCTTTCTTCCTTCCTTCCTCCCTTCCTTCCTCCCTTCCTTCCTCCCTTCCTTCCTCCCTTCCTCCCTTCCTCCCTCCCTTCCTCCCTTCCTCCCTTCCTCTCTCCCTTCCTCCCTTCCTCCCTTCCTTCCTTCCTCCCTTCCTTCCTTCCTTCCCCATTATTGCTTTTAATTCTGCCTCAACCTATAATGAAATAACTTCTTTAAAATGAAAGCACCCAGAAGAAACTTATTCATGGAGGTATTTATCCTGGCTACTACTACCTCAAGCACCATCATTCAGTGATAAGTTTCATGGCTGCCTGAAATCTTTTGCCTCTCTTCGCTCACAGATTAACCTGCAGAAAGATTTAGACCTTGATATTCCAGCAAATATCCCCCACACAACACAATTACCTCCAAATAATACAACCACACACTTAGCCTTGAAAAATAACAATTATGAAGTAATCATATCCTTCAAAACAGCCTCTTTATAATGGGGAGGAAAATCATTTTTTTTCTGTGAAGCCAAGCCAGGATTTTACCCTTGAGAAGTGTCCCTGGGTAACTCCGTTTCAAAAGTTTGTTTTTTCCCCTGGTTACGAGCTGTATATTAGCAAGGCAGAAAACAAGTTCCAACCTGGCCATATTGCTAAACTAATTAAAGAGCCATTTTCTTTGCTCAGCACTGGACAGGGGCCTGCAGTCCCCTGGAAAAGTGGTGAGAGAAAGGTACGGGCATAGGGGCTCTCGAGAACTTCCGAGGGCCGTGACTGCTAGACATTTTCGACATCTTCTTCCTGTTGTTTTTGTTATTCGACATCTCATCTTCAGCACAAAAGCTGATCCCAGCCACGCAAAGCAGATGCTTCCAGGGGTGGCTGGAGGCGGATCAGTGCCAGGATGATGGGCTGGCAGGAGCACAGCGATGTGCTCAGTGGGCCCAGGTGCTGCCCCTGAGCTCGGATCTCTTTTGCAGGCTGCATAGAGACTCTCCTCTGGTCATTGACACAAGCTCAACAGCACCACAAGAGCCAAGGGAGTCAGGTCCTGCAGCAGTATGACCACATAGCAGGTTTCCTATGATCTGGAATGTCAGGAAAGACCGCAAGCACCAAGCAAAGCATGGGAGCTGTTTCCTGCATGGTGAGACCCCGCCAGAGATGTTACAGCCAAATGGGTGCTCCTCCAGCTTTGCAACTACCAGCACTCGAAAGGGCCCAGCTGTGAACTGTTTCAAACCTGGTTTCTGTCGTTTGTTTGCTTTTTGACCTTTTTCAAGCCTGTACAATAAAGGTTCTCTCACACTACTTGGCTTTTGGGTTCTGATATTCTAAGTGGCTTCTACAATGCAGTAAACTATGTTTGAAGTGACCCCGCTTTTCATGACATTTGGAAATAGCACGGAATATTTTCACCACACTCTACTGAGAAATCCCAGGGTTTTCTTCTGGAGAAGACACCAATCCACGGCCCAGGGATCTGCTGAGAAACTCTCAGCCCACTAAAATTTCCTCTCAGCTCACCGTCCTCCCCAGCTGTTCCTTGGGTCACCGCAGGCGTCTCGCGACCAGGCACTAACAGGACTGGCGGCACTTCCACGAAGACAGCGCTCCGTGGTGCAGGAACCAGCAAAACGGGCACTAGAGGGCAAAGTGAGATTGCAGCTAGGGCACCCTCAGCAAGGTCTGCCCAGAGCCGTAGATGAAATACGTGCATTTTCACAAGACCTCGTGACCATGCTGCTTATTGATAAACTGCTACTGGGTTTGCTAAGGGGAACTGAAAGAGCTCTGGAGTAAGCTTGGAGTAAGGTCTCAGTGGAGGTGCACGAGAACACTTAAATTCATATTTGGTTTGAACTGTTTTGTGGCTGGCCACTCGTTCACAGATAGAGACCCTTGGAATGAGGTGGGTGACGGACACAACACAAGGGAAAGAAGGAAATGTCAGAGCAGCACACACAATATACAATATACCTTCGTTTTCCTCTGGGCTGCTGAAGAAAGGTGGCGAAGACTCTGCAGATCGTCTTCCTCCCTTGCCCCTGTGAAGTTCAGAGGCGTCTGTCCCCACCACTTGTCCCCACCGCGTGACCAGGTCGGCCCTATCTGACACCCCAGCCATCCGGCAGAACGTGCTCTCAAAGGGGAGCGGACGCACTGGCGAACGCGACGCCTCAGGCCCCGGCGGGGAGCGAGCAGGGGATGGATCCTCCGAGGCCGGCACGGCTCCGGCGGTGGGAGGCGTCCCGGGCTCTGCCCGGGGTCCCGCAGAGGGCCGGCCCGCAGCGCCGCGCGGGAGGCTGCACGGGACACCAGGCGTCGCAGCGAGGCAGCGCCCGCTTCCCGGCACTGCCAGGACGGCGTTCCGACGGCGCGTCTCCACCCGGAAAACGCAGAGCCGAGCAACACCTATTTCACCCTGCACGCTGGGGAGGAGGAAAACAAGCAGAGATCACAGCCAGATACAGCTGCTTTAGGGAGTTCTGCCATGCACACCATGTCACAACGGCAGCTGACAGGGATAAGCTGCTCTGACGTGGCTTTGCTTTACTCCACTGTTAGAGTTCAGACTTCCAAAACATCAAAATAAATGCAGAAAAAAAAAGAAAAAAAAGGGGGGGGGGGAAGGGAAAAAGCATCAGAGATCATAATGAGGGCTGTGGCAATGGCTGTCTGGATGATGGCCGGGATCAGTGCCTGGAAGGAGGTGCCATGGGGAGCCCCACGTGGGGCGGGTTGGTGGTGGCAGCCGGCCGGGCCCCTCGCCCTGCTCTGCCAGCCCCTGCAGGGAGCCACAGCACAGGCATTTTGAAGAGAGGTTCAGCCTCAGATCTCAGCGCAGGCTGATTTTACATGGCGTTAGAGAGGGGATGGCAAAGCAAGGAAGTTGAAAACGCCGGGAAGATTGCTCACGGGGCAACTGCAACACTGCGTATGGTACTTTCCAATAAACTGGCTATTCTTTTTTTTCTATCCCAGAACATTCCTACTCTTACTAATACGGGCAAGGATGAGTCATTTTCACTAGATTACCATTTTTTATCTGTCCCAACTGACATCAAGAAATCTTGTTCAAATACAAGGGCTTTTCCAACAGCTCCGGTTCCTGGAGGAGCAAAAGGGAAGAAAGGGATGGCCAGGAGAGCCTCCCCATGCTGCGCACGGACCTCCATGCCATGCCAGGCACCGTGGGCTGCATCAGAGCACGGGAGAGGAGGCCAGCACGGAGGCCTCTGCATCCCACCTCGGTCCTCACCACCAAGCTGGGTGGTTGGTCCTCCAGGGGCTATGTGCAAAGCCAGGGTCCTGAATCCACATGGGAGCTTCATGATGGGAGAATCCAGTCTTATGAGCAGGAAATGGTCGGGTTTTCAAGAGTGGGTTGTAGCAAACACAGGTTCTGCCCCACAAAATAACTGGTGAAACACTGCAAAGCATTCGCAAAACCAAAAATTGCATTAAAGAGATGGAATCTTGAAATTCCAAAGTTAAAAACTGCCCTCCACCCCAGGCACCACAATGCCAACTCACTTCAGCTATTATTGAGTGCCATATTCCTAGTGTTCCTTATCTGGGTGGGCCAGGACCCACGTAACTTCCTCAGGACTTTAGCAGGAGTATCGCATGTTACAGTTCATTTTCCTAGAGAGGAAGTGTCTTGACAGATGTATTTATATAAACAAGAAAGTGTTTCTCCCACAGTAAAGAAATGCCCGCACGGCTTCAAGTGTTTGCAGAAATATTGTTCTCTGTTTAAGTAATCCATATACCTTTCCTTCAAGTCTGCCTGACTTCAGAGATGGATTCAGTTCCACTCTACGCTTTTTGAACAAAGCCCACATTGACAGTAATTGATTTTCTGCCGCTGTATGTGAAAATGTAGGTTAGAAAATCTGAGCGTTTGAAAATGAGTTTCTGCGACTTGAGGCAGAACTCACGGTGCTGCCCCTCGGACAAGCGTCCAGTCCTGCCCGCGCTCACGTGCGTCTTCAGAAAGAACAACACCGGGCACATTTCCCTCTCCGTGCACAGGCCGGTAGCGGTCGCTCCTCGTACCAACCACCCAGCTCCTTGACGATGCCTGGAGGTATCACCACAACTTCCACTTCGAGCGGCGACGGGCTGATCGCTGCCGCTGGGAAAGGCAGTTCCCCGGCCCCCCGGCACTAAGTCTTGCTGATAACTGCAGGGGTGGTGATGTGAGCGCCTGCGGGCTCTCTGCACCGCCTCCCTTGCAAAACCACTCCATTTCAGCTGCCGAAAGGGAACTGGCTGCGCATGAACAGGAAGGACAGAAACTCCTGATAAAGGGTAGAAGTGCTTTGTTTGTGTTTTTGTGTTGCCTTAACTGAAAACAGAAGAAGGATACTTGTGGTACCCCTGTAAGAAAAAGAATATTTTTTAAAAAAAATACTACCCTGAATACGCATACCTTGGCTTCTTAAGAATGGTAAGAGCAGGGGAAATGGGGAAATAAGTCATCTTTGGAATCATAGAAGTAAGCAGCTTCCACATGAGGATAGTTTTATGAAAACCCAAATTAAAGTGCAGAAACACATTGCACTGCATCCTTCTCTGATGCTGACCGACCACTCCGATGTTTTCTATCAGCTACCCTGCCATGGATTGGGATATCTGGGATACACACTGGGCTTCACACACTTGCTGGAACTGGGGTTGACACCGTCACAGCGTGAGCTTCAGACCAACACTGCGCTCAGGAGCTTTTCCTGACGGGTGCTGAAACCTGTGCAACCCTCTGCCTGAAAAACAGGCAGGAATTTGGGTGGCGAAAAGCACCAGCTACGCAGAAAAGGGACCATGCGGTCAGTGGCTATAAACACCACTAAAATCAAACCCATGGGGCTGTTGCCTCAGAACAGGCCTGTGTGTTGCCCCTAGGGTGGGATTTGGAAGCAAAGGCAGGCGGCAGAGGAGCCGGAGCCGCGCGGGGCCGTCGCCCGCCCCGCTCGCCCCGCACGCCTCATCCCGGGCGCGTTTCCCCTCGAGGGCAGCCAGGGTCCTGCCGCGCCACGTGGAGCACCCGGCGCTGCCGCTGCCTGCAGCGTGCCCAGGGCGGCTCCGGCCGAGCAGGAGACCCCGGCCCCGCGGGGCGGGAAACGGCGTTCCGCTGGGGGAAGACAGGCAGCCGGCGGCGGGACAGAGCTTATTTTCCAAACATAAATGACACATTTGTTCAAGGACTTTAGCCTTCCCATGCCCTGCTAACACGCTTTTTGGTAGTTTTGTGCAATATTTGTTTTCCTGTGGATGTCTCCATAACTCAAAATATGAAAATGTTTGAACACTACATCTCTCCAAACCCTAAAGAGCTATCTGCATCTCCATTTCCCCCAGCTGTACGAGCCAGTCTAGTCAAAGCTATTTCTTCTTTTTACAAATCCTCCTTTCTCACAGCCCTAGGCCATGTCACAAAAACAGAGTAACAAAATTGCATAGCTAAAGAGACCTCACATACATTTGCAACTGCACATTATGTTCAGGAAAAAAATATACATATATGTGTGTGTGTGAAGGGAGAGTGTAAAGAGGATGGGGCCAGGTGTGGCTCCCTGGTGCCCAGTATGGGATGAGAGGCAACAGGCACAAAGTGAAACACAGGAAGGTCCCTCTGAGCACGAGGAAGAGGTTTTCCCGGGTGCAGGCGGCTGAGCACGGGCACAGGCTTCCGAGGGAGGCTGTGGAGCCTCCTCCCTTGGAGTGTTCAGCAGGACTCCGGGCAGGGCCTTGGGCAATGTGCTGCAGGTGACCCTGCCTGAGGAGTGCGGCTGGACTTGGTGTTTTCCAGAGGCCCCTTCCCACCCAAGCATGCTGTGAAAACCATATCCAAAGGGCTCGTGTCTGATTAGCGCAGTCCACTACAGCCCCTGACTGAAACACATTCTCCATCTCCTTACGGGATTTATATTTCCGTGCAATAACGGAGCTGGGCGCCCTTGCCTATCCCTGTTCCTGGCATTGTGCCGGATGCAGCAGCGGGACAGCGCGCCAGCCCAGGCCTTGGATGGAGACTGTGGGTCCTCTCCTCCCAGCAAGCGGCCTCGACGCATGGAGCCCGTCCCCGCGGGGCCACGCGTGCAAACCAAGGGAACGCCGGGAGGGAGATCCGATCCCGGCGAGCGCTGGGCAGCTTGCTCCTTCTGAAAGCGCCCCCTTTTCACACGCATGTGAATAAACAGACATTGTTTTTAACTTGAACAGACCTGAAACAGACCTTGTTTTTAACTTGAATTTTCCACTTTTTATCTGTGTGAACTAATCTGAAGCATCCCTTCTAGGCTACGGTCCCAGTGTTAGCATCTAATAATGCTATGAGTATTGCTGTAGCCCTGACAGTTAGAACAGAAGAAAATAAAATCGTTTTTACAGTTTGCGTTTCTTGTCTCTGTTGCTCTTCCAGCATTGCCCTGGGTCGCAGGGCAGAGCTGGCGGCTCTCGCAGACCTGCTCGTGGTGCAGCAGCAGCGGGCGGCCCCGCGCCGCGCTGCACCCTGCTCAGCCGGGCCCGGGGCCGCGCGAGGCGGGCGGACACGCTCGCGCTGAGCGCCGTTCCTCGGGAAGTGCAGCGCTGTTCCTGCTCGGGGCTGCACGCGCTGACGTCGTGCGGCGGGGACAGGGAAGAGGAGGGCTGATCTCGCCGCACGGAGCTGCTGCAGCTGCGAGAGGAGGGCAGCGGCGGGCCGGGGGCAGCGGGCGGGAGCAGCAGGGCCCGGCCCGCGGCAGGTAACGTGCCCCGCACCGGCCGCGCCGCGCACACGCCGGGCGACACGGCGGGCAGGCGGGGCGGGCGCGCGGGCCGGGCGGCGGCGCGCCTGGGGCGGCCCTCGCCCTCCTGAGCGCCTCCGTCGGGAGGAGCCGAGCCCGAGAGCCTGGACGGAGGCGGCGCCGGCGCCGGCGGAGGGGCTGTCAGGCTGACCCTTCCCGAGGAGAGGCAGGAGGGAGGGAAGGCGGCTCCGCTCCCGGCCGCGGCGCCCGCGGGTCGGCGCGCTGCTCCGCGCGGGACTGGCGCGTCCTGCGGCAGCCGCCTCGGCGGGCAGCGCCCGGCGGGCAGCGCCCGCACCGCGCTCCGAGCCCGGGAGCAAAACCGGCACCCGCCGCCCTAACGCGCCCTGCCGCGCTGTGCTGCGGTGAGAACGCGTCCGCACTGCCGACCCAAAGCCGCATCGCTGCGGGACGGTCTGCCACGGGGCGCGGGAGCGTGCTGCTGGGCGTGCGGCGTCTGAGCGGGCTCACGTGTCACCTCGTTTTATAGGTTTCCAGCCCATAGAGAGCAGATAAAGTGAAGTACTTCCACTAACCAAGCCTGATAGTGAGCGTTTCAACGTGCTCTCTGTGAAAGAAGGGTTAGGAAGTAAGGAGGGAACAGGAGCCGAAACAACGGAGAGGACGCGCAGCCTCCTGGGTCTGCTCACCATGACACCCACGTCCTTGCCCCACAGCTACAGCGTACCAAGGGGTGCTGCGTCCCCACAGCACTGCCCCACAGCAGCACCAAGGGGTGCTGCGTCCCCACAGCACTGCCCCACAGCAGCACCAAGGGGTGCTGCGTCCCCACAGCACTGCCCCACAGCAGCACCAAGGGGTGCTGCSTCCCCACAGCACTGCCCCACAGCAGCACCAAGGGGTGCTGCATCCCCACAGCACTGCCCCACGACAGCACCAAGGGGTGCTGTGTCCCCACGGTGCCCTCCGCTTGACAGAAACTGAAAACCATGCGGGAGCACTAGAGCACATGGGCAGGACAAGGAGCAAAGGCAGCAGGACATCCCTTGGGACTCAGGAGGCTAGAGAGGACAAGTGCCCTTCGCAGGGTCAGCCAGGCCTCCCAGCAGAGGTGGCACTCAGGCATTTCTCTGCAGCACCTATCTAATACCTGGTCCGTAGTTTGTCCCTGGGATGCTGCAAGGAGAAGGAGCAAGATCAATGTGGACTGGTGTCTGCTGTGAACTTTGAAACACAAGAGGTCTAATTAAAGCCAATCCCTTCTGCCAGAGACCTTCTAAATAGAAACACAGGGCTGACGTTTGGTGTGGGGCGCAGAACTGTCAGGACAGAGCAGCAGCTTGGCCCCAGCTTGCCCCGCGAGAGACCAGCCGCAGCTCCTGGTGGCTAAGAAAGGCCTTTGAGAGCATTTCATTTCCCTTGGTTACACTTAAATCCCTGGACATTCTCTGCAGATTTCTCTGCTTCCATTAAAGATCTTCCTAGTTAGGTATCTTCCGTACTGAGTTTAAAACAGCAGGATGAAATCCCATATTGAGGTCTGGGCCAGTTCCTCACATGGGGAGAGCATCACCGAGTGAGGAGACTTGCTGTCGCAAGGTCTGGTCATGAGTTTTAACATAAAATAGCACCCATACTGCCTAAGCACTACCATGAAGCCATGTTTATAAAAGTGCTCTGAGTTATGCTCCGTATAGCCAAGATTACACAGTCTAAGAATTGTTAAGAAAACAATTTTCTAGCCAGCTGATGAACAAAGAGAAAGAAAATAAACTCAAAACTTTGAAAGGCGATTTCTGGTGATGCGAGACAGATGTTGCACAGTGACCTTATGAACAAGAGCTAAACCATATGCTGGGCTCGCATCCTATGCAGAGCCCACAGCCACGTCAGGCTGAGGGGACCCATGGAGGCTGTTCCTATAGGAATGCACACACTACAGAGCTCCAGGAACATGGCTGAAGACGAGGGGTCTTATTATTTTGGCTAGTTTCTAATATAGAGTCCTATCTGCCTTTTTCTTAGGAAGAGAGATATCAAAGTTCTTTCTGTATTAAACCTGATGGAATCATCGGATAATTTTTATAGATCCTGCTGGACCTGATGCTATCTACTAAGTTGTATCATACAAGTATATTCAATATGTTCCCCCGTCTGTATCCTTATGTGTCTTATTTTCGTAATATCCAGGACAACTGATATCTCTTAGGCCCTGAATTATGCTCCCAAATATTTCCTGGCTTGTAGAAATAATGACATAAAGAGGAAGGAAGGGAAGGAAGGGAAGGAAGGAAGGAAGGAAGGAAGGAAGGAAGGAAGGAAGGAAGGAAGGAAGGAAGGAAGGAAAAGATAGATCACTTGTCTATGAGGTTCCTAGCATGTACTTAGAATAAAAATGTGGAAGTGGTGTTGATCTAGATTAGCTTGCCACTTGTGTATGTTATTGTTGTTTACAGGTTTTGTCCAGTGCTGGTAAAAGAGCTGGTATGTTCATTCATTGCATTTAGATATTTCTTAACAAAGATATTTGCTTCGTTAATATGCAGATACAAATGATGTAAATTTTGACAGCAGAGACCCATCACACAACGTGCACACACTGGAGTGTCACAGGAAAGGGGATTTACTATTCATTGTGGTAGGAAATTAACTAGTTATAGTTGTGTACATACATGAGAGGAATTCTGGCATAAAACCGAGAATGGCATTTCTAGCAACGCCAGCCACTATTGCATCTGGATGAGAGGCAAACTTCTCTCCGGAAAAAATTAGAAAAAAACCCCCACTTTCCAGAAGAGGGAAAGTAAGTATTTCCAGTACCTATGGAGTTCTGCAAAAGTTTGGAGTAGCTGTGAAAGTTCTGCCCAAGCAAGAGATAGTACGGCTTTGTTAAGTGCGACTTGAAAACAAAGTATGCAGAAAGACAAAGATCCTAATTTAGCAAAGGGCAACCTGAAGTGCAAGGTGGTTAAACCAAGAAAAGACAGATACCTTTCAGCCTGCATATGGATTGAATTGTGGCTTTCCTCACCTACAGTTTTATGTAATTGTATGTGCTTGTTGCATACACGCGTACTCATGTTGTCTATGTGCTGTCCTGTGAATTACTTGCATTGCACTTTGCCTTAAATGTGATCCTGAGGCTTGTGTTATGGCCAGAAGCAGACTGCCTTGCCCAGGAGCAGCAGAAGTTGGAGGACGGTGGCCTTGGGAGGTGCTGTGGGTCCCGTGACGACCGCAGGGATGCAGGGTGCACATCTGGGGCCCTCGACGCCAGCTCTGTGTCTGACTACGTAGATGCACATGTACATGCACATGCACACGCACAGGCTGCTCAAAGGGGATGCAATTTGTGAAGGACAGAGTGCTTGGATACCGTAATGAAGTGTGCCGAACCCACTCTGCTTTACCATTTTCCCCTCCGCAGCTTTACCATGAACACTTACCTCTTCGTGTACGACCTAATGCAGTTCTGCGGACATTCCTGGATATTTACCAATATGATCATCAGGTTCATGTCATTCGGCAAAGGTAGGTGTCTTTCTGTGCTTTACTTACGCATTTTAAGAGACGGTGATACATTGAAACATCAAATTAGAAATAAACTTAGGACCCCGACCAGGATGAATGTTAAAAGGGATGAACAAATTACTACTACATAATTTCTCACTGAAATTACTGATACCTGTGTTCTTGCTCTATCACGTCAAGAATCAGGTTCTTTTGTGGCTAATAAGCTGCAATATTTGGTAGTCTGTGCATAACATTTGGCTTAGACCTTGACCTAAATGTGTCTAGATCCAATCATTATTGTATATATACCTACCATTGAAGCCACTTGGAGGGAGTATCTTTGTGGTTACTGCATGTTACTTTTCATCTACCAGAGCACATTTTACAGCACACTTCTCTTTCAGTTGTCGAGGGGCTGAGGCACAAAATCTGAAAATCAGTGAAAGGAAATGTAAAGTAATTTATAGATGGTAGGGATCTGCAAGCACATAATATATGCACTTTCTGGTCTGCTTGTTTTATGAGGTACCACGGGTGTAGCCGCAGGCAGAAACTGCAGTAACTCTTCTAAATAAAGGGATATTTATAAACCAGAACGTGCCTCACAGGGTATTCCCCTGGATCAGATATAGGGAATCCCGGTATCTCCTCATCTCTCCCTCTCTGCAAGAGCAGAGAGCGCTTGGGCAAGAGTAAACCTCACAGTCGGCCCAGATTTTTCTGTTTAACTGAGGCCTGATTTTTCTCCTTCCTTTGGCTGTAGATTCGTTGGCCGACACGTTTTACTCCATAGGACTCGTGATGCGCCTCTGCCAGCTGCTATCGGTCCTGGAGATCCTGCACATCCTTGCCGGCATTGACAAAAGTCGTCTCTTCCCTCGTTTTCTGCAGGTGAGTCCCCTTCTTGAGGCTCTTCCTTCCATAACCCACACTCTTTGACTAGGGCTGCCCATGCTAACCCAGCCTGGACGGACCGGCTTCCTTCCTCAGCAAGGGGACGGGACCCACAGCGCAGCGCAGAGCTGTGTCAGGAAGGAGGTGCCCTCCGGGCCCTCCCAGCTAGCCTGCCTTAAGATTCTTCTTTATTGTTATTCTTAGTCTTATTTTTATTTTTGAATGAGAAAAAAAAAACAAACCCACAACACTTAAGGGGTAGAATTAAAAATAACACTGGGACAGAAAAGAGAATTCACCTACTCTTTCTGTAAGGTTTTCTCCCCACACTCATGCAGATATGCTAAGCTTGTGGCAACACCCTGAGCTTCCGACGTTTAAAAGGGGTTTTGGAGCATACTTCTAATTCTAGGCAGAAAACTGGTCCAGGTATCACACACTGCAGCAAAACTCAAGGTAATTCTCTGACTTTTTTTCTAGCTAAATGTAACTTCAAACCTTCCAGTTGTTAGTATTTGAATACTGGCGAAACTGGTATTACTCTCAGCATTAAGAAGGTAGAAGACTAAGAGCAGCTAGTTGTGTTTTTAGTTTTCTGGATAGCCCACTTTTGTCAAATGATATATTGAATGTGGAAAGATGTTCCTCTTTTGGTTTCTTCACCAGAAATTGATTGACTAATGCATATCTCTGTTCTTGGTGCTGCTCACCAAGTATGGCATCAAATTTGTCAAAATGGAATTAGCTCTTTTTCCCCCTGCCTGTTTCTATCTGCTCTTATGCTGATCATGCCGATTGTGGGATAAAAAAGGAGTGTCCAATCTAACATAACGTGTAAGAGACCTCGTGTCACCTCCTCTCTGCTTTTGGTACAGTTGGTGCAGGAGAATCATCAGTGTCACCATGAAAGACATCGAATGTGAAAAGAAAGACCCAAGCAAGAAACCTCGGCCGCTGCCTGGGCGCTGCAGCCTCCATGGTGCTCGCCGGGCAGTGCGGGGAGGCGGATCGCAGGGGACAGGGACTCTCAGCCAAGCCACGCAGGATCCTTGCTTGGCCACAGCCCCAAAGCCTCCACTTGCCACAAAGTCTTACCTCCATGATGTTAGCAGCAGTCTTGAGCTTTCCAGGCGACACGTGCTGGTTTGCATGGAGGTTCTGCTCTCCCTGGGCTTGGCCTGTTGTTGTCCCGAGGGAGCACGTTGTGCAGCTCCATGCCAGCCATCACCTGCTGTGGTTTCCACACCCAGCTCCAGGCCTCTTGGACAAGGCAGAGGGGGTTCCACAAGGAGGGGAGCTCCAGGAAAGGACAACAGAGATCCTCACCCAACTCCAGCCTCCTGGACTATTGTTGTTGTTGATCATTGCAACTAGCACATTTAGCACAGTTAAACTGCAATATTTTGGTAGAGGCTTCCCAAAATCCTATCCCAAACTGGAAAATCATTTTTTGACATGACTCTGTGGCCATGCATGTCTGCCGAAAGATTTGACTCATTGCATCTCTAGAGCAAGACAGGAGGAAGCTACAGCAATGCCAGGGCAGTCAGTGGGCAGCACTGATGTTACCTTAGGCATAAAAAGATGAATGTGGACGTGTCATCATGACGGCTGAGTATTTTGTAGGTATCATAACAGAGACAAGCCTTAAGGGGAGTTTGGATGAAGGATTTTCTGCCAAAAATTTTGTTTGTCATGACTCATTTACAGGGAGCCTTTGAAAAATATGTTACAGATAAAGAAGAAGCGAGCTCAGACGTGTTCCCTTAAAAAGAAGGGGGAAAAAAAAAAAGGAAAAAAAACCAAGGCCAGGACTGACCTTGTAAAGGGAAATACTTAGGTAGGGTTTGGCGGGCCAGGCCTGGGCTATGCTGCTAAAGAGAGATGATCCCCATGTGGCGGGTGGGGAAAGGGAGGCTGAGGGGCTCTGGGCGGGAAGGACTTTGCCCCTCAGGTTTCCGTGAACAAAGTGCATTTCTTCACTCCAAATGCAAACAAAACTGCGTTTGCCTGGCCAAGCCGATGTGCTGCAGCTTCTTGCCAAGATTACTAACTCTCAATCCACTTATTCACTAGCACTTTTCTAATCTACTCTTCCTCTTTTCTAAATACCCACTTGATCTGAAAATTGTTTGGGGGGGATTTCAGGTCTGGATTTCAGGTATCAAGAGTGATACTGGCAGCCAGGCCCAGGGAGAAACTGGAGGTGAATGTGCTGCCTGCTCCTGCCCTCACCCCAGATGATCTCGTCTGGAGTTTTTCTCTCACTAGGCCCCAGTGGCCCGGTTGCCCTGTGGAAGTTTGCGCCAACATAGAGCACATTCTGCACCCTACGAGAGGCCAGGGCTGGGAGAGGAAGGAAATTCCACTTTGATTTTAGCGCAAAGGACAACAAGGAATGAAAAATGAAACCCTTGCATTTATGCTTTGTGAGATGTCAGCCGATACTTCCTTTTTATGCACATAAAAACATAGGACTTTTGATTTTGCTTGACTTTCTTTCTTTTTCTCTTCTCTTAAGCAAGAGTTTGTGGCTGAAAGCACTGTTTTGATTCACATAAACTACATATTAAGAAAGAAGTTGCGGTTTAGCCATGACATGTTTTCCATATATGCACGTTTGTGTATATATTTATATATGTGCCCATATACACTTATGTATATAGGGGTGGAGGGGAGATGCATAGTGCACAGTTGCAACTAGCTAGTCTCCACTTCTTCAAGCAGTCCTGCCTTGCCTCTTGCTTCAAGAGTTTCACCCTCTTCATCCTCATCACCTCTTCCTCTCATTCCTGAGGGCTACCTAAGGCTGCGAGTGCTGTAAGGGAAATGGCCTAGTGCTCTGAAGGGGAGCGAGGGCAGGTTGCATGCAGCCTCCAGCCCCCAAGGGAGCGTGGAAGCCTCTCCCACCTCAGGAGCATGGAGGGTGGCACTGCCTCCACCCCCTTGGTGGGTGCTTGTCCTTCTGAAACCAGGAACTGCAGCAGCTCAGCCACAGCTCGTCCTGCTGCTGTGGGGTCACTGGGTCCATGTTGTTCTCTAGCACATCGCCTGCTAGCATCACCTGCCAAGGAGGAGAAAACTATCTAGAAAATAGTTTTTGGAAAATTTATTTGGAAAGAATATTTGGAAAATTGCCATTCAACAAAACAATTTTAACCCGTATTCTGCCACATCTTTTCTCCTCGTTTTTGCTGGTATCCAGCACACACGCCTGCATAGCTCCCTGCTCATCGCTCTTTTGACCACCCTTACGTGACAGTTTCCCTCCTTCCATCTCCGCTGCCTCTGGTTTCAGGTCTGGCAGCAGCAGTTGCCCCTTCCCTGCGCTGCCCTGGGGCTGTGTACAGAGAGGAACTGAACCCCACCTGCATTCCCCTGCCTCTTGACATCCTGCCCTCTTATAAATCACTTCCCGAGCCCAGGACTGACAGGATTCTGCTGAAAGAAATTAGGGCAGAGTGAGCGCAACAAACCTTTTTTTTTATTTTGAAATGCGCTCTGGCTTCTCATTGTGTTTTGAGATGAGGAACCAGATCCCTAGAGGAGAGACACACTCTGTTTCTAGATGAAAAATTGCTCTCGTGTAGTTTTGCTGCTTAGTAAAGTGTTGACTGGACGATTTTGTGTCTGCTTTGTGTGACAGATGTGGTTTGCCAAAAAGGAAAAAAAAAAACGTAAAAACTAGGTTTGTAGCCAAGCCAAAACTACTGCACAAAGTTGCTGAAAGGCCAGTTTCATTTTTGGTTTAAGGTCAGAGTGAGTGGGAGGAAGAAACTAGTCAAGGAATGAATGCACATTGAAAAATCACCTTACGTAATTTTCACTTCATGACTTTACACTGTCTTGACATCTTACACAAAAAATCACTCATCTCTGAGGTTCTTAATGAAAGATTTGGCTTTGTGAGCCGGTTGGTATAAAACTCAAAAACGGCATTGCACTGAGTCACACCATCTAAACGTAGGCATTTCGTCCTCCATTAACACTTTCAAATAGTGTGTAGATCACAGTGAGGCCGTATAGTTTTGGAAGGGTTTCACAGGAGGCTGCAGGAACCTACAATGCGTTTGTTTTTCAAGTTCTGTTGAGGAGAACGGAGCATGGATACAGATATGAAGCTTGCTCAAGAAAGCTGCGAAAAGATACCTCTTTTCAAAATCTTGAGCTCTAATATCACCCAAAAACATTTGGAGAGGAAGGAGGGAAGAGGGGGAAGGTAGCTGGAGGTGCATTCTCATAGTTGTCGTTTGTAAAGGCAAATCTGTTGGATAGACTAAATCCAGACCACTGAAGAAATGTTATTATGATACAAATATTATGGCAGAGATTGACATGAAGAATAAGCTTAAACCCATTTTGCTATCCAGGACACAGACAGAGCGTCAGAGCAAGGCAGCGGGTCTGCCCCTGGCACGAGCGCGGGGCTGAAGGTCTCTGCTCTGGTCACTGCTGCCGCCTCACGCTCGGCTTTGCTCCACCCACAGCCCCAGACATCCACTTTGGCCAGCGAACCGCCCGCCTCGCGACAGTGCCTGCAGCCCGTTTCTGAGCCCTTCGCCTGCCGGGCTGCAGGGGCTTGAGCAACGCAGACCGAGAAGTGAAAAATCCACTGGAGCTTGAGTAGCACCAACGGGATTTACCCATGGCCTCCTGTTTTGCCGAAATGACATTTATAAAACGTGCTATCTGAATTCATGAATCTTTTTTCTTTTCAGATCACTGAGAGAATAATTGTTTTATTTGTCGTCATCAACAGTCAGGAAGAAGTTCAAGGGAAATATGTCGTATGTGTCTTATTTTTCCTCTGGAATTTATTAGATGTGATCAGGTAAGAGGCCGAAGGGGGAACCATGAGAGAAAACTGGGTGTTTCTGGCAAGCAGAACCTACCCACAGCATTGCAGACTCCTCATGATTTTGAAATTGGTAGAAAAACGTATTGTCCGTGGTAAATGGACATATTTATCAAGTCTGATTTGATAACCTACACTTATGGTTTTGTACACTTGGCATATCTGTGAAACTGAGTGAAACCCAGCCAGGATATTACAAAAGTAGATCACTGCATTAACATTTCTGATCCAAAGAATTTGACTTTTCTTAAACAATTTTGGAATATAACTTTTATTTCCCAGGGAATGGCATTTTCCCAGACAGATTGAGAAGGCTATTGCTTTAAGAACATATTTTGTTCTTTTTTTAACATCCCATTTAGACCCAGGAACCACAACATAGTAAGGCAGCAGCTGAAGAACTTTTTGTGACAGATGAGAGAATCACAGAATCGTTAAGGTCAGAAGGGACCTCCTGAGATCATCCAGTCCAACCCCCCTGCACACGCAGGGACCCCTAGAGCACGGGGCACAGGGTGGCAGCCAGCTGGATTGGGAAGGTCTCCAGAGAAGGAGACTCCACAACCTCTCTGGGCAGCCTGTGCCAGGGCTCTGTCACCATTTCCTCTAGCCTATGGCTGGCCACCACTGAGAAGAGGCCAGCCCCCTCCTCCTCACTCCCTCTCTTGAGGTATTTATATACATTGATCAGATCCCCTCTCAGTCTTCTCTTCTCCAGGCTGAACAGGCCCAGCTCTCTCAACCTTTCCTCATAGGGCAGATGTTCCAGGCCCCTAATCATCTTTGTGGCCCTGCGCTGGACTCTCTCCAGCAGCTCCACGTCCCTCCTGCACTGGGGAGTCCAGAACTGCACACAGTACTCGAGGTGCGGCCTCACCAGGGCTGAGTAGAGGGGCAGAATCACCTCCCTCGACCTGCTGGAGACGCTCTGCTTAATGCACCCCAAGATCCCATTGGCCTTCTTGGCCACGAGGGCACACTGCTGCCTCATGGTCAACTTGTCGTCCACCATGACGCCCAGGTCCCTCTCTGCGGGGCTGCTCTCCAGGAGGTCGGTCCCCAGCCTGTAGGCATGTCTAGGGTTATTCCTGCCCAGATGAATGTCACATGTGTTAATTACATTGTGCTTTTCAAATAGCCAACAACTCCTGCAGCAAACAGGCATGACTTTGGTTCAGTATGGCACCTATCACACTGCAAGGAAATTCATGGGAGGCAAAAGGAACAGTAATTAATAATTCTTGTCATAGAAGCTACATATGATGGAAGGGTGCTGTGCTGCTTTGTGGCTAGGCACCAGGCAAAGGTATGAATGTGAAAATCCCACTTCAGTGATTTTTGCACTGATGGCTGCAGACATTCATTTTTCAAATGTGACTTAAGCTTCTATGGATCCTGGTTTCTAGACTTAAGGGAAAAAAAAGGCATGTTTGATTAAAAAGATTTAAAAATGACAAAGACCTCCTCCCAGTTTCTGGATGAGAGTAAATTTCTGTATATATGCAGTTTCTGTTATTCTTAGTACATTTCATTGGAGAGGACTGAAAATACAGGTTCAGGCAAGAAAAAAATGTTAAAAAAAGAGACCTGAAAAAGCAAAATGACTGTTATTAAGTGATCAGACTTTTAAGTCAGAGTCACAGGACTACATGTATTAATATACTACTTGATTATGTGGATTATCTCTCTACCCCATTTCTTTTTGAGTTTTGTACAGCTTATTTTGTAGACCTCAGTCTCAAGTGAAAAAGTTCTGTGCAACCGGAGTAAAAGTAACTGTAATCAATATATAAACTGCATAGTACCGTCAATATGTATCATAGACTCACAGAATGGTTGAGGTTGGAAGGGACCTCTAGAGATCATCTAGTCGAACTGCCCTGCTGAAGAAGGGACCCCTAAAGCACGTGGCACAGGGTGGCATCCAGGTGGGTTTGGAAGTATCATTTTCCACCATTGCTTAACAACATAGTCCAACGAGTTGTTATTTAATTGGCATCATAATGTGGTCTAGAGCAGTAAATGAGCAATTCAAACAATAGTGTATAAGACTTTCCAGCTTCCAGTATAAGACTTACAATGTGTAAATTATGTGATTTATTCTAAGAGCGCCTGTGCAGTGTCCTAGGATCTCAAAGACGAGACCATCTCTAAACACACAGAGGAATCTGTTCTACCCCTTATAAAAAACTAGCTGTCAAGCGTTACAAGTTCCCATATCTGCTCTGTCAAGGACCTAAATGTCCCATAGATTATTGCATAAGGTTGTACTGAGAGCAAATTCTGCTAAATTTTCCATATTTGATCTTTTTTGCCTATTACCATGAACTGTCCAAGGAGGCTTAATGAGCATGAGTGGTTCTAGAAAGGTCTAACTTTAGTAGTACATAGAGATTATGCTTTCAAAATAATAGTAATAAAAACATGGATGACCTTGAAGAAGATAATACATTTCTAGTCTGTCAAATTACTCTTCCACAGCTCAGGAATGATGCAAAATAACTCAGGTAAAATAATAAGAGGGAAACCCAAAGTTTATTTGACGAAAACTGTGATTGAAACAGTTTCTCAAGTATTCACGAAGTAGCTGCACCACTTTTAGGGCACAGAAGCGAGCTGGGATTACCTCATCGTTGGGGACTGTAATTCTGGCCAGTCTGGAGCTGCAGATGCACAAACGACTTGTCAAAACTCTCAGCAGCCCAGCTGAGGGGTTCCCCTTATGAACCACCTCAAGTTTCAGGCATGCAAGGAGGAACTGCTCTGTTTTGGGTCTCCGGGGGCAGCCCATATAACCAGTGTTTCACTCTCCTTTTCCTGACACAGCTGAAACTTTTTCCTTCACCTCACAGCATGAGAAAACAAAGCTTATTGCGCTAAAGAGCATCATTAGGGGTTCGTCATCAGCAAAAATTGAAGCAAAAGCAGAACAGGAGCATGCTTAATTTCTCTGTTTTCCGACCAAGGATTCAGCAGTGCCTGTAACTGATCTAGGACCTTTAATTGCAGTTATTTTACTGCTCGGGCTAGCAATTTGTTAAGTGCTCTTCTAACATGCTATACCCTGATCATATTAAGAAAACCCAAAACAACAAAAAACCCCACCCACATCTATTTCTGTATCAGCATTTACCTCTTAGCACAGTAAAACACTGAAATACATTGGAGTGTACCTGGGTTTTTTTTGCACCAGGTAACTGCCTTTAGAGCACAGCAAGTGCTACGAATACCTCAGTATTTAACCTCCTTCAGCAGTGGCTTAGCTAGTAGTTTTAAACCCACATTTTCTTAATCATAAGCAACAGTGAAGACTCTGCTTCTCCTGCCCCTTCCAGGGCCAATATAATGAAATTAAAGGGGTTTCTGAGCGTGTCTCTGGGCTGGAGCCAGCCGAATCTCAGCCACCACCACAGACAGCGCTTCTGAAACAACAAACCGTCTATATTTACATGTGAATTAGAGCCTTAGGAAGAGGGGTGCAGTATTGCTCTGAAGCACTGTCTCAGCTGGGCAGTTCCAGTCTCTTGTGAAACCCTTTATTTTCTCAGTAATCTCTTTGTTTTGAAGAGGTGTTTAATCCCTCTGAGAGCATTCTCCTTTCTGCTCACTCCAGGTACACCTACAACATGCTAGCAAGGACAGGAATATACTACCTTCCACTGACGTGGCTCAACTTTTCCTTGTGCATCCTGCTCTACCCTCTCTCAGTGCTGGCTAAAGGTAAGGAGGTGAGAAAGGCATCATCTACTCACATTTTTTTTTTCTTTTTTTAATAATATTTGATCATTTCAATCCTTATTTGCATTTTTAAGGCATTTCTTCATATGTTGCCAAAACAGCTGCAAATAAACGCTTATGCTCTGCATATTTACCTGTATGTCACTTACCTGTCTTCTTTCCTCTATTTTTTTGCCTTATTCGAGTACTCTGGATCATTGCGGTTGTTGCTGGTATTTTATTTTAAACAGGATTTTTTTTTCTGAGTACATTAACAAAATGCACAATTAACAAAAAGTCATCCCAGAAAGATACGTGGATCCTGTATTCCATGCTTACACTATCCAGTGGCAGATCTCAGAAGTGACTTTTCTACTACTGCAGCTGATCCTAGCAGCTCAGGCCACACTTAGGCTAGAACAGCTCATCTTACTCAGAGCAAGGAAATGTGCCCGCTGATACCATATTGACAACACTTCAACTACAGCTGTGCCTAACATGGTACTGAAGATATCAAGATCATTTAGCCTCTCAGACCCATAAAATCATCAGCAAGAGAAAAGCTGCATGTACATTTGGTAACATACGTGTATATTCAAATAACATAGCTGAGGCAGCAAATACAGTGATCTGTGCCTTACAGGTAACTTAGGCTCTCGATTACATGAAGCTTTTTAATGATTGTCTGCTTCCTTCTGACTAAAGGTTTCCCACGTTGTTTTACAGCATTTGCCATCTGTGTATCACTGCCCTATTTTGAATCCCTTGGCACGTACTCCATCAAGCTGCCCTTTCCATTTGCCTTCTCCATCTACTTCCCCTATGTCCTCAAAGTGTACTTGTTTGTGCTGTTCATAGGTAAGTAGCCCATCTGGCAGAAAGCAGGGTCCTAACTCTACTGAGATATCTACAAAATCTAATAATAACAAAATCAGTGCAGCTCCATTCAGAATTTTCACCTCTGCGACTACTCCTGCAGAGCACCACGTGGGGGTTTGACAGCAGCCCATATGAATTCCAGTCTTTCAGAAACAAGTAATGAGAGTTTTGTAAGAGACAGAAGGTGGGGAGCAAAAATACAAAACTAAAATACAACAAACAGTCTAAAATCATCTTGGCATTACAGCTGCTGATGAAACAGAAGTTGTCTTTATCAGTGTCTACTTAATCACATTCTTTTTCCTCCTAAGTAAAAAGATCCCTTCTTGTCCCCTATTCACAACATAATACTTTCTAAACACTTGAATTGCAGCTACCACCACTGCCAAAGCCTTTCATTCAGGTATAGGCTTTAAAACAAGTTTGAATGTTTGGGCAAGGTTTAGACAAGGACCTAATTCTTGTAGTGTGCTGCTCTCTCCTGAGTTCATGTAAGGAGCTCTTTGGGGTCACCTGGTGATGGCTCATGTTGTTTTTCCTGAATGAAGACATTCTGGACTCTGTGGCCTTCTGCTAACATCATGTTGTGTTTTGATTCAGGTATGTACTTCATTATCCAGAACCTCTTCTCAGAAAGAAAAGCTCACCTAGCAACAGGCCATGTCAAAAAGAAGCAAAGCTAAACTGACATTTGGAAAAAAAATGAAATTATATTCTCAGTGGGGCTGCAGCCCACCACATGTAAATACATTAGACAAAGATTTTCAGGATACATATCTTGTCTGTGGGCACACGACCTGGCTTTCTGGAGTTTTCAGTAAATGGAAGTCTTTTTAGCACAAATCAGAGCAGCTCAAAATCACTAATCACTTTGAAAGTGATGACTTCAAACGGCAGCAGTTTTTAACATGATTGTATTTTTCTCTACCCTATATAAGAGAATTCTGAAAAACAAACAAATCTGACGAAGTGTCTCCACCTTCTATTACACTAACAGTGTTTATTTTTGTTTTAATTCTCAGTTCATCATCAGCAATAGGTGTTCTGTAGTGGCAATACTATTTATTTTAAAATAGTATTTTGTGCTAGGCAAATATGTATGTGAATCAGATATATAAGCATTAAGTTGGCTAAAACTTGAATCTTGAACTTACGGAACAAAGGCTCAAAACTTTACATTGTGAGGTTCAAATTGAAACGAGGCCCCTGCATCCTGAACGGATCCAAACAAAATGGTCCAGTATTCCCTTCTGCAAATTTCAAGAAGAAAATGCAGCTAAAACACGAAGACAAGTGACCAGGTTCCTACCCACTACGTGTCAAATGGTGATTTGTAAAGGCAAAACAGTTGCTATAATGATTTCTCTAGCAAACAGTAAGTATCTCGTCCCTACCATGGTTTTCTCTGTACTGGAGATAGGTAAATAAAAGTAGCATAATGTAGCATGGTCTTTAAAAATGTCTTTTAAATTGAGTGAATGACTACTGAAAGCCACATGCAAAATCCTAGTCAGTTTATTCATGTGACCTGTCCCTTGTACCGCTGCGTTATTATCTGAAAGGTGAAAGCAGCCAGAATGCAGTCTCTTTGAGATGCAGAATCAAGAGCAGACAGAAACCCAGTGGATTTTACAAAGGAGAAAATGCACTATATGGTTTGCACAAAGAACTGGTTAGAGGAATGCAAAGACTTATCCATATTTCATGTACTCTGTTTTTCATCTGCATGTTAAATTTAAAGCAGGGGGCAGGGAGACTCTGAAGGGTGGAATGGGCATAAGGAAGAGGTTCGTTCATTTCCTCCATGAAACTTTTGATTGTACAACTTTCTTAATCATGAAACTATAAGGGTGTTCAGACTGTTTTAAGAAGCCAAGTCGCTGTTGATGAGATCAGTTGTTACAATGTCACATATTACTAGTTTTACTTAACATACCTATGGTCAGGGTCCCTGCAAACTGTTTTTGTCTCGGAGTTTTGTTAGGAACCACAGTCATTAGAAGAGTATAGGGACAACCCTGGATATTTTTAAATCAGCTCAGAGTGAGTTAGGAATTTGGACATTCTTAGAGAAACACCAGTACTTCCACTTTGGACTCGCGGCCCACTATGATTTCATATTGACAGCGTGGATGAAGAAAAGCTTCACAGAAGGCAGCCAGAACAACAGTTCATGATCAAACCACTGTAAGCACAGTTTAGGTGGAAGATGGACATGTTTCTCCTTTGGCAATATCTTCTAATTTGTCATAAAATTTTGTGCAGTCAAGATAAGTTGTTTTCTCATCCAACTTATCTTTTTTTACTATACGTGCTTAAAATAATAAAGATTCAGAATAGGGGTGCTCTTGTTTTTCACTGATTCTTAAAGCTGACTAACAGGCTTTAACAATAGGAAGAGTCTTTAGTATTTATGAGGGGAAGGATCTCAAACCTCAACTGCTGAAGAAAGGTAGGAAGTTACTTATAGACACATCCCTCCAGGTTTCTCTCGTGTAGAGGTAACTGGGAGCTGGCACTGGTGAGGCTGAGGGAATCAGCCTTCCGTGACCCTGTTATAGGGTCAATAGGTAACTTTGCCTCTAATCTTTACCTTAGTTTCCGGGAAAGCAGAATGATGGGTAGGCAGAAAGATATCTTACCTTCCCACTTCTAGAGGCTTAGATCTTTGATCAAAACAAATCAGTCTTAAAGATTCCACCAGATCTCTGTTGCCATGTAGGTTATCTGACATTGGAATCAAATAAGTATTTTTCTCACATATAAATACATACACATAGGCAAAAAGAAACTTCTGTAAAGACAAGGCTGAAGAAATGTCAGTAGTAAATTTGTCAGTATGATATGTAATGGCAACTGTCTAAACAGTCTTTTTATGACTAAAAGAATAATATTTGACTACTGCATTTTTCTAACCTTAAAAAAATCTACTTTTGATTCAGCTTATGTACTGTTAGATTCTGCCATTCATAAATGCATATTTAAACACATACAGCGTGGAAAAGGAATTGTATCTGCTAAATGATAAACATAGCCACAGCTTTTTTTTAAATCCTTATCAGTTTTGTGTGTCCACAAAACAGCTATGCTGGAGTCACCTAACTTGCAACTGCTTACTTTATCACCAGCTCCCCTTGCTAACTCCCACTCATTTTAAATGTATTTGCAATTAACTTTTCCACCCACGTCTTACAAATTCATTATCTTCAAAGGAACCTACTATTTTAAAACAGATCACTTGAAAATAAAAATCATATTCATTTCTCCAACACAGGCACTATCTACACAAAAGGAGGATCTGCCTCCCTCATAGGTCATGTTGTTAGATAGGAGTGGATCTATAAAGAGCTCGTAGGAGCCAACCTATACACATTTCTGGGTGTTTTACTTCACGCTGTTTCTTTTTATAGGAGTATACTGGCAGGGGTCCCTGCAGTGACCCTCTCAGTAATAGTTTGACTAAGAATGAAGTGCAGTGTTGCCCAGTGATGCAAATAAAATCACAGTAGACAGGCATTACCCAGAAGCTCCTTTCAAAAAGCACACTTTTCATCTGCAGTAAAATGCTAATACTCATGCAAACTTAGACGACTAAGTTACTAAGATGAAGTACACTAGGAAGAGCACCATTAAGACATGCCAGGGATTTGCCTTGGCTAGAGGTTGCTCTGAACATCTACGCGCTGCCTAGGTGTCAGCTGCTTTCAATGAGATCTTCAGTGCGACTGCTGTTAGGCGCAATGTCTCCTCAGTATGTAGCTGTTCTCAGAACAGGAGATGGCCATCATCAAGAGCCCGCTTCAGAAACAGGGTACCACAGTAAGATTCCACATAGCTAGTCACTGCTGGAATGAGTACTAGCTGCTAGGCTCAAGCGCACAGCAACCTTGCTAGATGAGAAAAGCACAGATTGAAACCAGAGGAAAACTCCCTCTACCCAGGCAATTTTGTCAGTCCTGAAATGAAGAAAATGCCTATAGCTGGGAACAGTATGGGGTCTATAATTCCTCATGCAAGACAGCTAAAATCCATGCTGCCTTCACTGATACTACTTTGGAAGACGTTAAGAATCAATGCCCAACCACATCTTTTTTGTTTATTTCAGTGAATAATCTTGCTAAATACAAATATTGCTTTAAGCTTTGTCTTAGCAACACTATAAAGAGATAAAGTTTTCCATTACTTCAAAAGGAAGAGAAGGAAGTTAAGGAACATAAGAAAAACAGAAAGGCTGATCTCTTAAGGCTGAAAAGGTAGAAATGAACTGCTGCAGGGCCCCTTTTCCTGGAGCAAAGGAGGCACAAGGAGGCAATAACAGTTTCAAAAGCAAGCAAGCTGCAATTATCCTGAAAAGAGTGATTTGTCAGTCACTAGGATCCTTGGTTTACCTTGATAATCTCAATAAAGATGTTGCAAAGATGACAACCATATTACTTCTCCCAGAAACCCTGCATGTGTTATATGCCTTCAGTTAGCAAAGCTGTATTGTCTTTGTTACTGAAGACAACTACTATATTACTAAAAATGTTATCAATTAAAAATTAGTGTTCATTCTGAAACTAGGCTTTTGTCTTAAAACATACTTAAGTAAGAAAGCCTCATGCAATTTTTGTAAGATTTTTATTTTTTCCATTCTTCCACACAACTTCTCTTTGTTAAAAGATCATTTACTTCTAGCTGTCACTGAAACAACTCTGAAATGTTTATTTGTCATTTAGACCCCATACAGCCCAAATGCAAGGTTGTTTGTAAGAGGAGATTGACCTTTAACATTATGAATCTTTGGAAAGAGGAGAGTGAATAACAAAAACAACAACAATAACAACAACAAAAAAGAGCAAAACAAATAAAAAACCAAAACTAAATGCATTCTAGGGAGGCAAAAATCTTTGAAATTGGTCTTCTTGATGCCTGAATAGTAGGAGTATTATGTAGTTTCTGCTTTCAAGTATGGAGAGTTTGCTTCATTGGGTAAGACATGGTATGCAGCTACCACCCATAAGCTTTAGTCCAAACTGCTTTCTTCTTGAACTCTGAGAGAGACCTTAAAGCCAGAAGTGTAACTGTGAAAGGAAGCACAAAATCCATTAGTACAGCAGACTGCAAAAATTGCATGAGTATTCCCCTAATTACTTTGCTGCAACAGGTACAGATTCAGTCTCCTCTTAGTAAATCTTTTCATTACTTTTTCATGGCCAGCCTATGAGCTTCTGATGCTGCTTCCACTGTTCACAAAATAAACTAGTTTCTACATCCCTCTGAAATGAGAGGCTGTGCTGGACTTTTCATTTTTTTTGGGGGGGAGGAGGGTATGAAAATTTAAATCTTCTGTGCAATTCATTGACTTATTGATTCATTGATTTATTCAGTGTTTGAAAGGTTTATGTTTTAGAGCAAAACTGAGTTAAAAACCAGTCAACGTTCAAGTAGTCCAGGAGGGAATCTGATCTTCTAGTATTTAAGAAAAAAAAAGCTCAGGAAAAACTTTAATCTTTCTCAACCACATCGTAGTGAGTATGTATATACATATGTGATATATATACGTATCTTTATGTGTGCAGGATCAGATGAGATTTCCCCAAAACTGTCAGCATTGTTTCTGCTGTTCTAAGCTTATATTATCCAGAAATTAAGGAGATGTAATATCAGAAGTTTGAAACTGTTCACAGAGTTACTCAAAATCACAGGTCCTCCAAAAAAGGCTAGTTATCCTTGCAAAGTGAAGAACATTAAAAACAGATTTCACAAAGCTATGTTTAGGAGTAGTATATCAGATTCTAAGGAGATGCCTAAAGTTACTGGAAGAAACACAGGCTCACTTCATTCAAGAATATTTATGGTGTCTTAAATTTACTCACATATCACAATCCTAAACATCCATGTGAACAACGGTGTGCAAGCTAAAGTCACAGGGTTATTACTGCAATTCAAATTCTGAGGTTATGAACTTCCACCTTTTTTCCCCATCCTTCTTGTCAAGAGCTCCCTCTGTTTCTTCTGACAGTACATTACCTTGACAATACATACTTTTCATTGTCTCTTGTCCCTTACCTGTAATTCAATCCTGAGTTGCAAATGAAGAAATTGTTACGGATTTCTTATTATAGCATTGGAGGGACTCTAAACAGGCTATTAATTCCATTTGTTTTTAAGGATTAGACCAATCAGTGAAATGGACTTATAGGACTGGGTATACATTGAAGTTTCTTAGATCTTCAGGGCACATCACATGGATCAACATATTAGATATCAAAGAACTTAAGACGTTCAGACAACAGGAATCTTATCTTACCTATGAAGGTTTCCTTCAGGGAAACACATAGGTCTCCTAATATATGCTTACAGCATGGATTCATCATACTGCTTTTAACAAACTAGATTTTTCTCTATAGGTATGGAAAGGTAAGGACCAATTAAAATACTCTACCTTTCAGTAGATCCTTGGAAGATTTTGATAATGCTTCCTGAGGACTATCTGCCATACTGGTAAGCCAGTCAATAATCTAAAAATTGAAATAAAAAGAAAAATCCAAATGAAAGAGCCCTTTTTATCAGAGCACCACAAATTCTCTTCACCTTGATAGGCAACATCTGATAGGCAACAATTAAACCTGAGTAATTGCTATGGGCTTGTCAAATTAGGCACGATTTCATACACTTGCCTTTGTAATATGCTTGAAAATAAAATGACGCATTACAAGCTGGAAGGAGCAACTCTGATTGCTATAAACTACAACTGTGACAATGTCAAACTGCAAAGGACCTGACTTTTATTGTTTAAGACTAACTTGTTACCAGCAGTTGCCAGGCACCCACTTTGAGTTTGACTTCCAGCACTGGATCTTCTTTATCTCCTTGCAACTTGCACATTTTACTTGAAAACATATGTCTGAGACAAGTCATATCTCAAGCAACATCACATGTCAGAAGGAATAGATACAGAGAAAATAACTGTTTCACTTAAGACATGAGCTGACTCTTAACTACTCCATGCAGTTTTACCTTCTGCGTCTGTTCTTTCCAAGGCTCTTTAGCTAGCAAGAGGATAATGCTACTCGGTAGTAGAGTTAGGGTTTCTTGCACAGCAAGCTTGTCAGTGGGGTATTTGCCAATGTGGTCTTCAGACAGTTCTGGTAATACCCTTTGGTGCTTCCACGGTGACCAGTTGGCACTGAGGCCAAGCAACAATGGTGCACCATGGTCAGCCCAGGCAACCACAGCAGCTGCAAACACCCACAAGAGGAAGTCTACGACCTAAACAGGAAAAAGACAAAATTGCAATTCGTTAACTCAATGACAATTCTTCGAAGATAACTCATTCATTTAATAGTATAGAGAAAAGCATAAAATGGCATATTTTTCAACAAACTACTCCTTGAATTGTCACCTGAAAAACATATCCAACTTTCAAAAAGCAAAAACTAAAAAATTTTTAGTATTCTCTCATCCTTTGAGGCAGAACAAAACAAAACAAACCCCCCCACACTCCCTAAAATCAAAATCTAAGAAAACAAGCTAATGAAGTCCTTTCAGTCAGGGCAGATCGACCATTCATTTTAAGTGGGGAACTTTAGGGCCAGACGACATTTCAGGGAAATTGGGTAGATGGACACCTGTGTGATGTTGCAATCATTTGGGAAATATTGCAACAATGACAAAAACTCTTTTCTAACCCAAGGAGCAATTTATGTCCTAAAGCAGAGATTTAAATGGCTGCACAGTTGCAATAATGAACAATACCTATACCCTAAGCCTGCCCAATCCCCCTTTAAAACAACCGCTACAGAGTTCTGATCACTTTTGACAATTCTATTGGTAGACTCAACCAGTCACTGTTCTGAAACATAGCAAGTTGGAAGCAACTATTTCCTCTGGAATCTTGTTTTTTTGTTGTTGTTGTATTTTTTTTTTATTTCTACAATTTAGATGACGTAGTTATTTGAAAGCGAGAGTTTTAAACACAAACACACTTATAAGATAAATGGAGGACCATTTCTCCATGGAAATAAGCTGACAGTTTTCTAAAAAATAAAAGCACAGGAAATAATATTGCTGACACAGACCATATGTTATGTTAGAAGCTATTTTTCTCTTTCCCGAAAGATACAAATTATTTTCACAGTATGTACCTCTTTAAGATCCACATTTTGTACAGGTGTTAACTTGTAAACAACATTTGTGATATAGCCCATCAGATCCAGCAGCCAGTCCATTCTTTTCATCACTCCTGAAAGAACAAGAATATTGGTTCATATTAAACACCAGAATGTGTTTTCTTTAAAGAGGCATGTAGAGAGATTCACTATTGCCACAAAACACACACTACTAATGAACACAATCACCAGTATCATTATCGTATTTAATTTATAGTTGCCAAAGGTAGAAGGCACAGGGGCAATTAAACAATACTGTAATTCAGCAGTGTGTTGCCCTGTAATTCAGGCAATACACTGAACATACTGAAAAAGGTATGCCTGGAGACTGTCATTTCACATGAGAGGTTGCAGATCCCACTAACCCAGTTTTCACTGAGGTCTGTTCCCCAAATGCTTCATCAAGATTTAGCATACATAACACCCTGTACATGTGGCAAGTCTTTAGCAAGTCCTCTCACAAGAAGAGAGAATCCCTACAGCACAGCAACATCTACAAGCATCATCAGTCCTCAATGCAATGATGCAATGATAGTAACCTCAGAGTGGTATTTCTTATTTCTACTTACTTCGTAAAGTTTGTCAGAACTGGTAATACCTTTCTTTTCATTGATTTAGATTCTACTGCCAAAATGTGTTCTGCCTCCAACACACAATACAAATAATTAGATTTATCTCATCTCCAGATTTGAGACAGTCACTTCATGACTCCTGTTGCTATGCTTAAATGCACCTTTTTCCATGTTGCCTCCTCTTTTACTCCAATAACTTCATTCCACTTGTTCAAAACTCAATGCTTGCTGCTTGAAGTTCTTAAAAATTGTTGTTCTGTGAACAATTGGAACAGGTTAAGATCCTGTTGCCATGAGAATAGAGATATCTCCTTCTTCCCACTGCCTACGCCTCCATCTTCCTCATCCTGTGTGATTACAATATTTCTTTTGTACTAGTTCCAGTGCTTATCAGACCCTCAGCTGCCTTAACCAGATCATTAACTCAGCAGAAAATTAACTGCTGCGGTTGGAAGGAGGAAGGATGATTTTTTTCTCTTGTTCAGGCAGCTCAAGCTGTTCAGAAGAGCATGTTATTTCCCTGACTCTATCAATTTCATGGGACCCTCTGCCTATTGTGCCACACACACTGATAATTCTGATATTGGCTCTTAAGATAGCAAAAGTGTACAACTATTTCTGGTCTCTAGTATGCTGGGTCTATTTCTAACACTATCTATACCGGAAAAAAAAACCCATGAAGAGACTCCGATCTAAAATTGTGGTCTATAAACCATTTGACAGAGATAAGTGGCTTGTTGCTGATGCAAGGAGCCTCAAATACCTTAAAGCATAAAACCAATGTTTGATATAAGTATGTGAAGAGCTAAAAAAGAAATAGAAACCAGTTTAAACTTTTAAACTTTTTATAAGTCAGACAAGTCTGAAAACCATTTGGTTAGGCTATCTGAAAAATTATTTAAAAAGTATTAATTCAGATTTATAAATATTTGTTCATGTTGCTCTTCACTCTTCTTCAAGTCTGGTCTTACCTGTGTTTTCATGGCTCACAATTCGAGTGTGATATAAACCATGTAAAAGCATCCATGCAATAGATGGTTTTTGGTGATACTTTGTCACAGTGTCAATCAAGGCACTCAAGTTCATCAGAGGCAGTCTGCCTTGAGAAATTAAATACATTTTGGTGAAGGTGGCCTTCTCTACATTGTTCTGAAAATAAAAACATGTTAAGTTAAAACATGTCCCTTTCATGAAGGTAGTAGGAAATGCTGCATTCTTCTTTCTGAAAGTAGAAGGAATTTCTGATTATCTATCAGGCTCATTTTCTATAAGATAGATTATTAACAATGAAACACAAGATTGCATGTTGAATTCTGTATACTTCTAAATGGTCCAGAACATTTTAACTCAGTATATCTTGACTGTTTCCTCACCGCGTCCCACAATTCCCTTTAGTGTCAAGACAGGATCATTGCAGTGACAACAAACATTTTTCAGTGTTTCAGAAATCAGAACTTAAATGAGACAGCTGATTAAAAACTGGTGATTTAGCTTCCCTTTCCTATTTAAATACTCGCTCTCTAGTGAATCTGCCAGTAAGCAGAACAGCATAGGAACGATCAATTATAATGACTTCATCTGAAATCACCAAGTCTTTCCATAGCCATCATTTCCTTAGCATGTTATTTTTTTCAACTGCTAACAATTCAACTGCTAACTGTTAGTTAATCTGGTGAGTTAGAGCTGCAGGCTTTTATATTCCATTGTCATTCTAAGGTATCTCATCCACCTGCAAACATTCAGGATGAATACAAATGCAGCAATTAAATCAGCAATATGGAAAGGCTGCTCAGGCAGAGTACCTTTCATTTTTCACAGAAGCAAAGATTCATCAATTCAAGCACAGCCACTTACCAGGATGTAGTTTTAGGTATGTGGTTAGGCCAGCAAAAGAGGTCTACTCTTTGTACTGCTGGACAGGGTTTCAGAAGACCTAATACTGCTCCCATTCTGCCACTGTGCTTTTTCTGAGCATGACCAAACTAAGACCAGTAATACCTCAGTTTCCTTAAGGTTTTGGCTACAGCTCCTAACCACTTTTGCTTCTCTCTGATGCCTGTAATTTAGAGCTAAAACTTACTTATATGCACAATGGATATAAATTTATCAGTGCTCTTGAGAACTAAAATACTCAACAGATCAAAACCAAAAGAAAACCAAAATAAATTATGGCAGTTATTTCATATAAACTTGTGATAAAGGTTTACAAGTTAAAAGTGATTACCTTGGAGATTTGGACAATTCGATCAATCTCTGAATCTGACATTTCTGAGATACATTTTGCTATATCAACATACATTTCCACTTCATCCCTCTGGAAATAGAAAAGTGAATCATGTTTGTGTGTATACTAAAAGGTTTTTCACCATTAAAATTAGAGTTCTGAAAACTTGTTAATGATTATGATGAATAAAGAGAGGCTAGCAATTAGATCAAGATATTATTTATTTTACAAGTACTGTACTTGCTCTGACCTTCAGAGCATAATTAAATTTGAAAATGTTTAAAGATTCTTTTTAAAAATTTCCCTTCTGTGGTATTTTTTGTGACTAGTTTTTTTTTATAGTACTGTGAGAAGTTAAATTCCCTTTAGAAAAGGCAAAAAAATCTGATTGTTTTCTGGCTCTGCTTCAATAGAATTTATTTCAGCACTAGTACTTTAACTTACCATTAACAAATGCCAAATGAGAAAATAGTATCTTTAAGACTGGTTTTGAAAGCTATTTCAACCAAACCAAACTAACATAAAATTTTATACATACTTATTACTTACCTTGATTTCATTTGGCAAAAGCGCAAATATTTTCTCAGTGGCCTGGCACAAAAAGGTCCAGCAGTACTGGGGAGGGTTTGGAAGTTTCATTGCCTGGCTGAGACTTTGTAAAAGACACTGGCAAATTTCTGGGTTTTTGGTACAGTTCTTTTCAAATTGTTGCATCAGAAATACCTCAGTAAAAGACTGTAGTTTGTCTTCTGCAATATGTTTCATCCACAGAGGCAGAGATGTGAAAAGGTACTCTTGAGTTTTTATCTGAAAAGCACATATAGGACATTACAATCACAAAACCTGCCATACTTTCTAGATATAAAGTATTTTCACTATTCTTACATCTTTCTGTTTGACCTAAATAAGATAATCCCTTTGTTGCTTCTTAAGGCATGTTTGTTGTACTACTACCTAAAAGCTACTTAAGACAATGAAGTCTCAGTCATTATCAAAAATTGAGACAAAACTCTAAATTTTGCTCAAGGAACCAGAAAACCCACTGATCTACCCCACATATTTAACAGTAGCACATATGAAGGAATAATATTTTTATTTTATGTTAAAAAAAACATGGCTCATCTTTCTCTCAGTTTCAGATTCTACCTCTTTGCTGACCTGCAGTTACTGTTTTAAAGGAAGAAAGTGTAAAAAACAGCTCAAACACGACTTCAGAAGAACTCAGTTATCAGAAATGGGTATTTTCCACAAACAAATCTCAGTTCTTCTTTCTTCTTTTGATGAATTGCTTGATTTGAAAGAGTATTCTATTTTCTTAAGTACTGCTAATATAAGCTGGATGAACTGCACAGTAAAGGGTATGGCAGGTCTCACAGTGGACAATAACCCCAAGTTTGATTCCTTATTCAAATTTTAGGAATAGTAATTCAAATTTTATTCTTTCATAGGTTAATCTGTTAAATACCTATTCACATGAACTTTACAAGAGATAACACCTTTTACCAGGTTTAGTGACCCAGCTGAAAGAAACAGGCAAACTTTCAGACAGGTAAATAGGGCTGTTTCTCATGTTCATTAGTTAGCATAATGAAAAAGTACTTTCTGTATCTACACAGTATGCCTTCCTCACATCTTTTGGTTTTCAGAGCTATAAGAGTCACAAGAGAGAACAACTGTCCTAAACAATCTAAATAAAAAACAATGTAACAGAGCTTACATCTATTGTGAATTCCAAGTCTCCAGAGCCATTTTTATGCTATGCATGATAAGATACATGCTATACAATATTCTACAGAATGCTGAACCACAGTAACTATTTTCCAGCGAGACATCCTGAACATTACTCTAGGTGAAGAATCTCATAAGAAAATGATGCTGAGGTCTTGTAGGTTTTCTTACATACATACACTGAGACTGTAGACAAGTGGAGGTGCCACCCACATCCCCAAAAGCATTGCAGCATTTTGAGATGACTGAGCCTGCGTCACAGCAAGTTCAAGGCAGAGATGTTTTATCTCATCACCTAAACAGGAAAAAAAAACCCAAAATAGTAGCTACGGATATTTTTTTTCCTAAAATTTCTCCTCATATATAAAGAAGAGTAATTGTTCTAGTTCAGCAGAATTGCACCAGTCTCCATGTTTCTGAGATGTTTTTATCATACATAGTTTAGAAGTCTCCATGCATGCATATATCATCTAAATACAAAGTGCAAATTCAAAAACACTACAGCAGGATACTTAAAGAGAAATTTCATCTGTACAAAAAAAGAGTAGTCTAAAGTCAATAACAATGGAGGCACAAAACTGAGGTACTGTTTCATCTGGAACTCCCCTGATGTACAAAAGTCAAACTCCTAGGTGAATAACAGGAATAAAAAAATCCCCATGCATAAACAAGTTTCAGCTATTCATAAGGTTGCACACAAATTTGCATCAGCATGTACTGCACAGCTCAGTTAGGGATATTCTTTCTTATTCTTGCAACGACTTTTATAATCATTTGCAAGAATGCCTAGTAAATGAGAGGTTTCAGCCCAACTATCTGCAAAAGCTTTCATTATGTTGACAAATATTTTTGCATCTATCAAAGTATGTTTCATATGGAACAGCTGAATGATTTACAGTTCTTTGCATATAAGTCCTCCATATAAATATAATACCACCAGGAAGATACAAGAACGATAACTCTTTCCTGGCTCTATAGCAAAGAAATTTAAATATGATTGCATTTACCTAGCCTCGTTGTAAGAAAAAAAAATGCAAAGTCAATAATAACAATTCTATACATTAAGAAAAACAAAATCCAGCAGAATCAAACAAAAACGTTACTCATGTTTTTAAGGAGAGGTCTTTGAAACTCAAACATTCGCATCAACAAAAGCTGGTATGAATTTTCCCAGTCAGCTGATATCCTGGCTAGGAAAATGCTATACAGGTTGCCCAAGCCATACTTAAGGGTAAAAGACTAAGCATGAGGAAAAAAAAATTCTCCCAAAAGAAAACACTAAGAATGTAGGATCATGATGGAGAAAATGTAAGCTTTGTCACTCAACGTAATTTAGTAGACACTGTATTTCAGACCAGCATTAAACAGATGAATCACTGAGCTATTCAAACTTATGATACAACTGTCTGCATCCTCCAACACAAGCATTCCATATGCACCAAAAATAAAATTCAGTTAGCTTCCAGTTTATACTCTTCTCTAATAGGTCAAATGCAAAATCTGATCCAAACTCTTTAATATTTTAGGAAACTTCCATTCTGGCTATAAATTTAATAGCTCTGATCTTCTCTAGACTACCCTATTAGCAACGCCTCCACATCAAGTGTCTTCACAGTGTTATTGCAAATATATGTCTGCAATCATATGCAAGCATTTGTAGGCACTAAAGTTTGTGAAAGTTGTATTAGTTTGGAAGTGTCACAATAAGAAAGAAACAAACTAAAAATCTCCAAGAAACTATGAAACTTACCAAAGTTTAGCCTCATCAAAGGAGACAGAATGGATGCCCAGTTCACAGGTGGATACTGGTGACTTTCTCCAACTAATGCAATAGGTGCCAGTGCTACTTTCACCAGCTGAGCTGAGGCAGATTCTGGGCCTGCAACAGTAGTCAATCACAGTCTGAATTTTATACAGATTTGCTTAAACAACTCAAGAAAGAAATTCAGTTTACCAATTTAGTGAATATAGTTTATTACTTATTATTACAGTGAAGATCAGTCTATTGTGAAAACTCAAGAGCATAAAAAAATCACTTACAGTTCTACTGTTTGTAGCTGTGAATTAGCTGTTTCACTTGTAATCAGTGATTATGTTTTCTAACCTTGAGGGTCTACTTCCAAAGATATTTTTGTTACTGATATATAGAAACTTTCTGGTCCCTCTCACTTGAAGCAGTTAATTAATTAACTATAAGAATCACTCGCTTAGCTGAGCAATAATTTCTGCATTTTGGAATAGAGGAACATTTATTCAGATCTACCTGGGAAATTATACAAAGCAGGCAACAGAGAGTTAGCTTATTAAAAGTCCTCCTGAAAGTAAGATGTAGATATTTTTCAAACTCCTTCAAAATTAAAGCTTGCTTCATAGGATAGCACTAAGCTCATACATTTACCCATAGGAGTAAAATCCTATGCCTTATCTCCATTAATATTATAAAACAGTGTTGCTCACGTGACAGTATCCTTTCTCCAGGTTCACACGCATTTACCACATACGGTACTAAACCATTTAACTCATACATAGAACATTTTACCAAGCATCACTAAGAGAGATGTTAGAAGAAGGTCTGATTAATGATAAGGTGAGGGTACATGCAAATATTTTAAGTGATTTGACTAGCATTTCCACAGAGAAGATGCACCATCAAAGGCAGAGTGAAGGGAAAGGATACAGATGAAAAAAAGTCAGAAAAAATTCAGCAGGAAAATAAATGTCCCAACTGTATTGTCCTTCTCGTCTTGTGAGTGTAATTCAGTGTTTTGTTTTAAAAGTTTTTCCAGAAATATTTTGAAATGTAAGGCCTGCATTACTGAAGCTCAAACTACTATCTAAAAAAAGTTCTTTTAGCTTTAAAAGTAGGGTATGAGGGTCACATTTTATAGCCATACCAGTTTTCCTAGAGAGATATTGTAGCTTGATCATCCTCCTCACCTTTCTTTCCAACTTCAATAGCAAAGTCAATTGCTGCCCTGATAAAGCTGTTTTCAGGCAAGTAGCTAAAATCTGGCGGAACTGTGAAGACAAAAAGACTTTGTGTATACTAAAACCTGTGAGGATAAACAGCAACTTTCAGCCCACACATAAATTCAAAGACTAAACTGAACCATATTTGACCTAATTCTAAGTCTATAAGTCATTTAAAATGATTAGACCAAAAATTCTCTATAGGCACATGGGCCTTTCCATTTTTATTGTGGGGTGAGAGTGGAGATGGGGTAGGTGCTTGTTGAAACATGCACCTGAAGGTAATGGTGTACCAGCAGAATATGAATTTCTTCCTGTGTTAACAGCTAAACTAAATGGGCACTGAAACTCTAAAGCTAATCAAGAAGGTTTCTTCTGGAAAAATATTGTTCGGAAAAATTAGCCCCTTTAGTTGTTACTGACTAATATTTCATGTATTGGCTTTTTTAAACAGTTGGAATTACCAAGGGTAGATCAATCATCTCTAAGGTTTGCAGTAACTTAGATAACAAACAATCTGCAACGCATAATTTATAGTCTGTATACATTCATATATGGAGGGCATCCTGTTGAGCACTACCTGCTTTTGTGCTCCACATTTTAGGTCTGGCATATAGGTCCATTTGCTCTTCAGTTCAAAGGTTGTTCTACCACTTAATATAGCTGCACTACCTATTTTGCAGTGTCTAATGTGTCCCTTGCTCCCCTCTTGGTTATGTGCTATTCCTATTTGTTTGTTAAGCAGCAATAATACAGCAGCTTACCAGAGGCCCTGCTTTGGCTGGAAGACAAACAGGACATATGAAGGTGTCCCAGCAGGCCTGCTGCATTCGTCTGAAGGCCAATCTGTCCTGAAAAGCTGATTACCTGTGGAGACAATAGGTCACCAGCTAGTCTGCAAGCCCAGTTCAAGGCTTGCTCAATGCTGCATTGCCTTACTGAAGCTAGACATGGACATTATGCACCTTCTTTAAACAGAATGGACTTATTTTTGCAAGGTGCTACAATACCATATTACATTAGCCAGGAAACAGAGGAAACTGCCTTACCTGGGTAAGGGTTCTAATGACTTCATTGAGTTTACTTTGAAACTGTGAAGACTGAATGCTTTCAGATTTCAGCTGTCAAAGAAAATAATCCAAAAATTTTATAAGGGAAAAGAAAAAGAAACAATAAAGCACAGAATGGGCACTGAAAATATGTATTTGTATTTTTTATTTAATTTTAGAAGAAGTGGCGAATAAGGGGAAAAAAGTTTACAAAACCACAAGCTTTTCCCAGTGGCACTACCCTTGGGCCATTCTCATATGTGTGTGATGGGAAAATGGAAGACACTCCCTATTCCACATATTTGGTGCAGACCCAACAGAATTTGCTACTGCATAAATGGTATGTCCTGATATATAATTATTGCTGTAAGGATACACAGAGGTAATTCCATTTTGCTTTCTAGTCCAAATTTTAACTTGGATTCTAGGGGATACACTTGAATATTCTCACCTGTATCATGCTTCCTTCAGAACCCACCAGTGCAACTAATCCATTGACAGCAGCCAAACGCTGCATTGTTGGAGAACCCTGGAAGTATAATTCAGAATCTGAGTCACATAATACCAGCAGTTGCACAAGATACTTGATAACTTTCAAGTAGCTTTCATTCCAACTTTAAAAAACATGACGGCTATCATTTCTTTATCTCTCAGCCCAACAACTTTCACAAGTTAGTCTCCTTCTCAGGAGACCATTTGTCTTCTCGTTGTTTGTGAATGAAAGGCTTTATTTATATGAAACTTGTCCCCCTCTCAGTGTGAAATGATCATGCATTTCTCCCTTTCTTCTGGCAGTCTACCATAAAAAATGCCAATGTAATTCAATTGTGAAACATCATTTCTTTATCTGTGCTTTTCTTCAGCTGACGTCTTGAGAATTTGTTTTCATGTATATCTTTTTTAGTACAATGAGATAAATTATAAATAGCAAGCAGAATAAATAAGTGATAAGTGATTTTCTCCATCTACAGAGAACCATCCAGCTCCATTTAACCATCAAATGATGTAAATGATGTAAATACACTGCTCTGTATTGCTTAGTACTCACTGAATATAGAGACAACAATTAACAGATCATGAGAATAAGACAAATTAGTATTTAATAAAACTACCAATTAAGATGGTAAACTTAGACAGTTAAAACATAAAAATCACCATACTGTTTTTATTATTCTATTGTTTTTGTTAAGTACTACCTAATTTCCCAAGGCATACTGATTTAATAATTAGAATTTTATCTCTGAAGATTATTTAAATTAGTAAAGATCTGCAAAATAAGATCTGATACAGCAAAAGGACTAAGAATTTCTTCTAAATTGAATAAGCAGATTTTTTTTCTTTATTACTTTAGTAAACAACCCAAAGATAATATTCTTGCTTTTAAATATCAAACTATATGTTACATAGTAGAAAACAAAGAGAATTACGCCTATAAATGTCACTTAAAGAAGAGCCCCCAGGATAAAAAAAACCATCTCTCTTACCTCTGCAAGTACAATTTTGATCCAGGCTGGCATTAGCCTGTTATTCAGGTCTTCAGCTTTCCCATGACCACAGGCTGACAAACCATGGACGATTGTACCTAGTGCTAAAGCAAAACTGGATGTCTGTAAGATTAAAATAAATAAATAAATAAAAAGTAGATTTTCAAAATGACCATGTATTCTTTCCTAAAAACAAAAATCAAAATCATACAACATTCCTAAGGCAGCACTTCCCATGAAGTTATTATTTTTCAAAAACAATGGATGCTTTCTTATTTTAAGTACATGGTTATGTTAAGTGACAAGGTGCCAAATAGGTACCAATCTTTGTCACATATATGGATCTGGAGACTTATTTTAGAGTGGATTTTCTTACGGGAAAATGAAAAGCAGTTTAAAAGGTTGTTTAATTTGACTTGTAGTTTTCTAGCTAAACATTTTAGAGAGATGGTCATTGCCATAGGTGATTTTTATTCTAAATAGCTGTGCTTCTCTTTTTTCTTTCCTCACCTCCAGCAAGCATTTAACAAAGGAGGAGAACAAGCATTGAAATATAGAGATTATTTTGGTCATTTTTACAGAGTACTCCTGAAATACTGCAGGATCAAAAAGACACTCACAAGCTGTGACTGTGGGTATGTTATGCTGTCTGAAGTCTAGGTAAACAAACAAACAAACAAAACCCCAAAAACCCCACAACTCAGAAAAGCACAGAAAATTTATTTTCTTACCAGAAAAAAAAAAAAAAAAGGCTCTTAAGGAAAATTCTTTTTAGAAGAAACAGTAATTGGTAAGGCACAGAACTAAAGACACTCAAAAGTAACATTTGCTCTTTTAAATGCAATCAAACATATATAAAATCTGTTTTTGCTTCACTCTTTGGTTTTGACTATACAGCTATAGGCTGTGTATCAATGGAATCCTCAGTCATGTAAACAGTATGTTGTAGGCACAACACAAACAAACGTCAGCTAATGTTCGGAACAGATAAAAATATTTTCTTCAGGTGATGGGGTAGAACAGCATGGGACATGAAATACTTAAGGAATAAACAAAACTGAAGCAAAAGCCAAACTCTGCATATGACCTGCTGATTATCTTCCACCAAGGTTCGCAGCTTGTTCATGACCTCCTCAGCCTCTGCTGCTTCTATGATTCCCACACTGAAAGCAGACACACAGCAACAGGCCACAGAATAGGCAAGGACCTGAAAAACAAAACTGCTTAATTCTGATATCCACTGTCTATTCACAAACACACATACACAAAAACAATCATTAAGAAGGCTACCTTTACTTTCTCAGGGAAGTTTTATTCTACTTGGTTACCACAGCAACAAAAGTCATCAATTCATTGAGCATCAATGCTCAAATTTCACCTCACCTAGAAGGTAGCATTTGCTGCTGCAGTTCTGCAGTTCTGTAGTTCTGTATTTACATAGTATTTATATTTACCTTCTCCTTGGAGAAAATGTTGCATTCATTGCTATAACCTACATCTGCTGTGAGAAGCAAATTTTATAATTCTGTCTGCTACTGTCTGTTTCTCATTCCAAGGTGATTTGCAAAATATCTGCTATAAGGGCAAGGCCTTGCACTGAGCAGCAGCTCTCACACAATTCCTCACTGCTAAGAAGCCAAGAAGCATCACTCTAAGCTTCATTCCTTTTTTTTTTTCTCCTGTTAGCTAGTGGTAAAACCATTGCTCTGTCTGACACTTCACCAATGGGGTAAAAAGGGTGGTGGTTTTCCCATCTCATCAGAATCATGATAACATATAGACAGAACTTATAAAATATCACATGTAGCACATACTTCAACAGAAAAAAATAATCTATAGGAAAGAAAGAAAGGCAGGTTCCTGAGAGTATGTGTTTTATAAGCCACAGAGCCACGTGCTAGCAGGATGAAAGAGTCATGCCATCTTCAGTTTGTATTTTCAGAAGTTTGTTGTTCCTAAGAAAGATTCATTGTCTCTGTTGACATTAGAAAAGTACTGAAAGCACTTCTGGTTTTGTTTTCTTAGGGCGAAGTTCTGACCTTCCACAGAAATGAAGTTATTTTTCTCAGCATGACTCTCTCATCATTATCTAAGTGAGCATACATGTCATGCTGTGATCCCATCAGCGCAACCAGCAGGCCCATATGGACAGAAGAGGAGCACGCAGTAGACCAGCGTCCCACACAGAATGTATAGGACTATGATCACACACCCATGCAAGAAGAGTTCACAAGTGACACTGTTTTCTGCTCTTCACATAGAGAATAAGGAATTGAAGTCAGCCTTCCACAGGACAAGAGTGCCAGCTGTTTTACCTCATTTGTACAAAACTAAGCAACAGAACAGCACATAACTTCCAGGGTATTTAAGAGGCCCCCCCCACCTACTGGGCAGCATGATTTGGAAGAAGTAATGAGCATACTAGACCTCTCACTGCAGAAGGCCATAGTTCTCTGAAGTACAGGATAGCATCCCAGTTATTTATTGCTACTAAAGAGGCTCTAGTGCACTTCAATTATAGCAATATTCATCTCGATGTTTCTAGCCAAATTTCACTGCTGTAATTATCTGTGCAATTCCTTATGGAGATTTTAACTGAAAAAGGGAGGCTTTGCTTCTCATCTCAAATTATTTCATGATGATAAACAGCTCCTGCATTTCATTCCAGCACTTGCTGTACTGAACTCTGTACCGAGTTCGCACATCAGTTTAACATCAGTAAAGAACTCTGAGAGCCCTGGGGAGGGATAAATGATTTCACAGATATAAGTTATTTTAACACGAGATCCATAAACAGAAAAAGGCTAATCCTCAACACATGGACTGCCAAGAAAATTAAGCTCCATAAAATTATACATCTATTACAAAAAAAGAGCTTTCAGAAGAGTTCCAAGTAGGAAGAAGAAATGAACACTATCAGTATCTGTTAAACCTCTTAGAAAAACAGAGCACTATGAAATTCAGCTGCTGTGATTTTACACATGACAAGCAGGGGTCTGCATCAAACACTGCTTATTTTCATCCTTGTTTTCTGTTACTAATTCATCCAACTTTGTCAGCTTTTCTTCTCAAGTTTTACCTCAACAAGGTTGCAGACTTCTTCCTTCAAGGATCCATTGTAGAACTCATACTAGCAAAATACATTGAAGGGCATGACCAAACTTTGGCACAGCAATGTTACAATGAGAACAGAAAACAGACTTGCAGCAGCATGATGCACATTAGGGACAGCAACTTTCGAAGAAGGACCTGTATGCACAGTTGCACAACATTCAACTGCTTCATTATGAGTTAAGGATCTAAAGAAGCACTCTGAATAATGATATTTCATCAGGCAGTTTCTTAGTATCTGCGATGTATTAGCAATTATCAAAACTGTTTTGTTCAACAAATATAAACAGGCTCTTATGACAGAAAATGTTAGAAAATAAGGATTTCAGTATAAAGGGTGCACAAATGAATACAAATATCCATGAATATAAAGCCTCGGTGAAGAGCTGACTTACTAAAAGTAGGAAGCATAGCAAGAGGAAGATAAAAGCAGGCCATACCTCTTGCACCCATCTGCTCTGGGTCTCGCTGCTATCCAGGTAGTTACAGAGTTTTCGCAGTGAAGCAGAAACGTGTACCCGTGATTCTGTGTTGCTGTTGTAGCTCATAAGCGAAAGAACAAGTCCCACTCCCAAAATACATCCAGTGCTTAAAGAAAAGACAATAGAAAAAGAATTAGGGATACCTCGACTTCTCAGAATATCTTTTCACCACAAAACCATCTTGGATTGACAAGCAGTAAGAACTCTTGGCATTCACTGGTAATCAGCACAGCCAGCTTTGCTAGTGTTTATATTTCATATAGTCATGATCTTTATTTTTTAAAGACACAAAATTAAAAGAGGCTGTACATGAAATGATTGTACAGTGAAAATGTAGGCTCAAAATAACTAGACATATGTAAACAGCTTCCTTATTTCTTCTACTTCGGAAGAACAAATAGCACTGGGAACAAGCACATCACCCTGCAGGAGGTTAGGTATGGATCCAAACGTCCCAAACTCTATGATACAATAACTGTGTTTGCTTATAGGATATATTTCTCTTAGTCTCTCCTGCAAAAAACAATTAAGCTGTGCCTGAGCAGTTAAAAGGCGGTATGGTGATGGTATTCAGCTGCATTTCAGAACGTACAAGTTAGGTACACAATTGAATCCATATGCATTAAAATACACACATACATGATGAAGTCAATCAACTTCAACAGGACAGTTATGTTCCATCAGAACTTATATTTTGATGTTGGCATAAATGCTTCCACGGTGACAAGATCTTTTTCAGGTTTTGACCAGAAATATTAATTTCAGTCTACAAATACTTTCTCATTAAATGCAGGACTCATGGCTGCCACAGAGTTCCAGTTTACACACCTCATCAATCCTCAAGAGTTTTGTCAGAAGATTCCCTACTAGCCTTGGCTACCATCACAAGATACTAGAAGCACAATAGATACCTATTGCTCTGAAAGGTGCTTTCACTGCACAAATATAAAAGGTGCTACCTGAAAACTGCCCTTTCCCTTGCACATCTCCATGAACATGCCAATGACACACACACCACACAGAAAATAGTCAACTCACAGAATCACAGAATGGTTGAGGTTGGAAGGGCCCTCTAGAGATCATCTAGTTCAAATCCCCGTTCTCAAGCAGAGGCTGAATGTGGCTAAGATATTAGGCACTCTTTGAAGCTTGTGCTATCCAACTCAAAACAAGAAGAGTTATTGCTTTTACTTAGCTAAATAAAAAGTAAATCATAGAATCACTACGGTTGGAAAAAACCTTCAAGATCACTTATTCCAACTATAATCCCCTCAACACCAAGTCTGCTAAACCATGTCCTTCAGTGCCTCATCTACATGTTTCTTGAACATCTGAGAAAAACTTCAGACAGTTTCAATATAACAATCTTCAACAAAAGGAGATGACTATGACCAGCATGGATACAATACTCAGCAGTGTCTTGGCAAAACACCCCTCCTTTTTTGGTTTCAGTAAAAATATGCAGCAAATCTCTGGAATCAACATTAATATTTACAAATAAGTGGTATACCAGAATTCATGAACAGCTAACAAAACAGGATAGGCTTATCCTTTCAGATTTATGGCAAATCTTACAGGTTTATGAAAATACACAGAGAAACTATTAAATTCCTAGCTAAAACTATTTTTTTTATGCTGCTGTTACTTTGGAAAAAAAAATGAAGCAAGAGTAATAATTCATATATGTTCACAGACAATTTTTTTTTTTGTGAAGTAAAAATAAATACCATAGCAATCTTTCTCATATGGTCATTTTATTTGTGATCTATATAAGATGAGCATTCACTGCACCAATATATCTCAAATTTTCTGGCATGTTCTAAATGTTTTGCTTCCAGTGTACTAGACACTGCCATTACTGATCTATTGCACTGCCAACCTACTGCTGCCTCTCAATGCGATAGCTTGGAGATGTACAGGGCTGTACAGGTTCATGCGCAAATAGTGGAACAAAATAAAGGGTTTAAATCTTCAGGTGTAAAAAAAATCCATTTAAAAGGTCTAAGTGACAATAATCTGGAGATCACTGGATATTTGATAGGTTTATTTAGGAATAGTAAAAAATTCTGCTGACAGTTTTGAGTTGAAAATGCCTTAAATCCTCATCAAACACAGACCTTATGAAAACTACGTAAAAGCAAGTTGATTTATTGTTCTTAGTATCAACTTTAAGGAAGACTACTGTGTATGTCATGTTTCACAGTGACTTGGCTATATGTCACATCTTTACTCAACCCTTAAATAGCAGTATTCCCCATTTACTCAATATTTACCCAGTATTTACTCTAGCAGCTACATGCTAATTCTTATATGTAATGGTTTTATGTAAAAAAACACATTTGTAAAGTTGTTATAGAAGTCATATTGAATATGGGAAAGGTAATGGGCTATTCTCAATACCTCGGTACAGACAGTCCTTTCAATTGTCAGTGTTAACCTCATCTCGAATATGTCATGTTTGTGTTTATATGCAGAAAGGAGAAGAAAAAACTACAAAGCAAAACTTTGCAAGACAGGGACCAAGAGACCTAATTTTGCTACACAAATGCTGCACTGTTACAACTGGATGTCTACTTTTTGTTTAGTTCTCATTCTTTTTTTCTGTGGCACACCCAGCTTGATTCTATTCAACAAAACCTAGGTAAGTAACTAGAAAAGTTAACAGTTAAGAATGCAAATGCCTGTTAAACCTTCTCTCATTTCTCTGTTAAACCTTCTCTATGATAGACTTGGGGGAAAAAAAAAGAGCTGTTCAATAACTTCTATGATAAGTCTGAAAAAATCCAGTAGCATTAAGAATTGTATACACTCCAAAATATCACTTGTGGCACGCATGTTACAGACATTTCATGATGCATCAACAAAAACCACTATATCAGTACCTATTTTTAAGCTATGCTTATTTCATTTCTACCTAGCACAGCAAATCTAATGTGTTCACCCATCTCTTGATCATGTAATAAGTGTGTTCAACTTAAAAATAGGCCCTCAGGCTTTGCAAACTCTGATTTTTTTTTTTCAAAAAAAGAATTGAGAAAGTATAATAGTAACATAACATTATTTGAAGTGGTTTTCACCCACAATCAAGTGGATGAATTTTGCTGTCATTTCTTGCCTGTGTGATTGAAGATAGATTAAAAGAGTAAGAAGCACATTCTCACAACGGCTTTTTCGAAGAGAAAACTTTATAGAGGACTTCAACCAACTTACAAAAGACATACTGACCCTTATGGCACATAAGTAGCCTCCTACCATGCTCAAGCATTGACTTACGGAAAAAAAAAAAGGATATTTGTTGCTTATTATTTCTTAGAATTAACTCTGCTTTCTTTCTTTTCCTCTTTCTCCAAAATAGCAACAAAACCTTCATTAAAAATTGAAAAGAAAACTGCCCTTAAAAAAGAACACAAAATCAATACCCCTATCAAGACTGGCATTATCACTGGAGTGTATTCTTTCAGCTGAAGTAGGCACAAGCTTTGTTAAGCTACCTTATTATCCAAGTACTCAAGATAGAAAAAACAAAAGAAAAATAGCAAGAATTTCTTCATCTCAATAATGGTCTTCAGTATGTGAGATGCATCACTTAATACCTCTAAAGAAACATATTTCTAGACAGAGAGATCCATTTAAAAGACTTAGGAGCTCACCTCTGAAAGAGCTATAACATCTACTGCACAACAGTGTAAGAAAGCAAGTGGAGGTGTGCAAATACATGTGTCTGTATGATGCCAGGGCAGGAAGAGATGGTCAGCAAACTGGAAAATAGGAATTAAAAGCTTATTTTCCACTAGGTGGCAGCATGAAACAATATACTGCCGCTGATAATCTGGCAGATCAAAGCAGTCAGAAATCTCTTCCGATTATGGCAGAACGATGAATTTGTACTGGGAATCTTATCAGCTCCCTTGGAGCCCTGTTAAACACACATGACCTCTGAGCAGCCCCATGAGGGAAACAGCATTCAAAAAAACAGAACTTCTTCCCTCTCCCATTTGTACAGCATGACATACTTCAGTCTCAAAAAACCTCCAACGGCAAGTTTAGCATGGATAAAATGCTCTCGTAAGGTAAGTGTCCCACAGACAGCTATGCTTTTTGTAAACTACATGCAACAGCTTCAAGAGCTTTCCTTTAGCAAAAGTGACACGCACCAAACTGACACAGTCTGCAACATTTACTGCTTTAAATTACTACTTCGCTTATGAGGCAGAGCACTCAGCATACCAACATTAAAAGTAATCCTCTAATATGTTTCCATTAGACTCAGCACAAGAAATTCTTTATTACTGCTCCTCTTGCTTGCCTTGGCTTCATATTCCTTCATCTGCCTCCCACTGCCAGGGCTGTCTAATGTGGCTTTTCTGGGGGCTGTTATTTCTAGGTAATAAGTCACACAAAGCAGCAATGGGTATAACAAAGTGATGCAACTGAGACAGCCAGCTGTGCACTATAAGCCTATTTTGTGCCAGCCAATCTGAATTTTGACTTAGCTGTCTAAGTTCATAGCTCAATGATGTTCAATTGTAACCTCTCTAGAGCTTTCTAAAAGATCACAGGAGAAAAGAAAGGCACAAACTGGAGGGATTGCTGTTCCCTTTGAAAAGGTAAGACTGAGTAGACCAAAACAAAGGAAAACCTATACACTCACTCTGAAACACACAAGATGATGCAGCTCCTTCCTTACTCTAGAAGAGGAAATGCTACCGCAGAAGTGATGCACTGCTCTGGTCACATGTAATATGTGACTGTCCACCAGCAACTCAAATCTGTCAAGTGTTTTACTGTGCAGATTATTCCTAGCTTGCCAATGCTAGCATTGCGTGATGACCTTCGATCACTTCTTGTCCTCCTGGTGGGCTACTTGTGTCTTTGGGACACCTGAGCAATAACTGAAATGATATAGTTGGTGAAATGAAATATATTTGTTTTCCTCAGTTTTCAGTATGTCTCCTATAGCTGTTAAATTAGCAGCCTGACCTTTCCAGATAAAGGAGACATGCAAAGCAGCTGCTCCAGCTCTCTGGCTGTATTTAACCTATGTGTACACTCCTGTAACAGGCTCCAAAGCAGCAGCAAGGCTGCACTGAGCATCCTGGCAGCCACCGAAGAGCAGTAAGGAGTCACGTTCAGAAGTAACCATCATTAATGAATATGTGCAGGTAAACCGAGCAATGATGCTCCCAGAATGGGTGGCATGCTCCTGCTGCCTGTGCACAAGATTGTGCACCCTCTTAAACACGACTGATGCTTTCCTGCGGGCTGGCAGGTGGCAGTGGTGGTCATTACTTCATTCTGCCTGCCACTAGATACACGTAAGAGGCAGTAATCACAAATAACTAATAATAGATGGTAAATCCAGAGGAACAAGCATGGGAGATGGTGCTGTCTCCATCCTCAAAGGATGTCCAAGCCTAGTAAGGTAAAGTCCTGTTCACACTGGCTTGGGCAGAGGTATGGCCTTATAAGGTCCCTGACAGCTCATGTGGGCCAGTGGTTCTGCCCTAAGCGCTTAGACTGTCTCCTCATCTTTATGATCCTTAGTGAAAAACTGACTGGTGCAAGTAATGAATAACAAAGTAGAGCTGAAAATAAAATAAAATCACTAATGAGAGAGACTCACTTGTACTCCAGACTGGTGTCAAAGCAACAGTCTTCCAGTGCATCTAGGGACTTCATTAGAAGTAAGTTCATCTGTTGACTGGGTAAATCACTACAACGGAAACAAAGAAAAAAAAAATCCTTGAAAACAGCTCACTTAAAACAATGTAGGCTATCCTGGTAAGACTGAGATACATTTAACTATTTTTTATAACAGCTTCTTACACTGGTTTGTAAGCAGCAGTTTCATCATGTATGACATATGGATACAAACATATTAAAGATAATAAACAAGTAACATATGTCATATTATAGTCAGAGTTTAGCTGGCACTGTGGTGTTGTAGCAATACACTAAAAATCACAATTTATGCAAAAAGACAGCAGAATGAAACTATATCTCTGGGTGCTGGAGAAAATCTCAGCTGGAGATTGTTTAGAAATTAAAAATTCATAACTGTTTTAGATATTAGACTCCAGCAGTCTGTGTCTCTTCTTTTTTTCTTTTTGTTTGCCAATGCAAGCCTTTATATCTCATTCCAAAGACATCATAGAGATCCTCTGCTACAAAAACATACTCACAGCCTTCTTAATGAACATGACATCTTTGAGGATGAACATGACATCTTTCAGGAAAGTTATTTCTATGACGTGACATTAGCTATGGACACATCCTACCAAGTTGGTTCATGTCAACACTCAGAGTATTTGAGGTTAAACGTTGAAATTATGCAGGGCAGTGGAACAGTAAAATGCCATTCGTTTTAGTCCAAACAAAACTTTCAGATAAACATCACATTAATCTCAATTCCCTTCCCACCCCCTTAACAAAAACCCAGCAGGTTCACATACTTCAAAATATGCAGCAAATGTAAAAACATCTTCTCAAGAGCCTTTTAGTGCTTGTCTACATCTTTGTGGTCACTACTGACCAGTTACTCCAAACAGTGCATCCCAAAACTATGCTGCCAAGCTGAAGACAGCAACGCACCAGACAAGAAAGCAAGAATATTAGAACAGATGAATGCAACACAATGTTTTAACGAGGGCAAATGCTTCAGAAACCTCAGTTTCAGAGAGCAAATTAACAGCCCATTGTCAGACATGAATAAAATCCTTGATTGTGCAGAAAATATGCACATACAGAAGCAGATATATTCCCTAGCAAGGAAGGGGCTGGAGAGATATATTAAAGCAAGAGCTTTCAATTTCTTGGAATGATCTAAAGTTTGACACTGCAATCCTGGATTCAGGCAAATCTTCTGGAATGGAGGCATTTTCTAACAACTTCAGAATATCCTTTTGCTACCCACACAGCAGTAACAATCTATCTCAGAGACAATCCATTATACTTCTTGCCTTGTAGATCCACATGCCTAACTTATATGACATACTGATTCACATACAGAACACTACTTAGGAAAGAACCAGTGTGAATTAGGAATTATTTTACAAAAAAAATGTCACCTAGGGCAGCCACCCTCCTTAAAAGCGCTTTGTGTCTCATTCGACTGATTTGCACAAATAGTTTAGGATATGATAAAAAAATAATCATTCATCCTGAAGGAATGGCAAAATATTTAGAGAAAAATATTCAACAAAGTGCAGAGGAGTAAGTAAGATCATGGTGATGATAAATACGGGCAACTTTTAAAGAATGCTGCAAAAGATCTAAAATCCATTTGACTATGACTTGTATATACTTTACTCCTTTACTCCTCAGAACTTAAATGTCATGCAGGTAAAAGGAGGAAGTTATTTGCACCCTTATGTCACATGTTGAAAATCTTACCTGACTTTTTCTTCATACAAACGTGAGATAAACATTCCCAAAGCAAGGCCCATGTGGATTTGAACAGCTTGAGACTCGTCAGCATTTGGTTTCCCAGGTAACCTAGCAGTCAGCATACTCAGGACCTCCTCAATCTTCTCCTTGCATGATACAATGAAAACTGGCACCAGGAGAGACAAAGCAGTGGCTGCACAGGAACGAGCTATAGCACTGGCTGTGTTTTCACCAGAGTAGGATTTCTAGAACAAAATACAAAAGAATTTCTTTCTTTTCTCAGGGATGGAGGGGAAAAAATCCCTTCCAGCTAATAACATTCAGCATTTCATGAGTTCAGTAAATACGTATATAACAAACAGCAAACCAGATGCATTAAAATCTGGAAACAAACATTATTTCATAGCATTGTCTGACATTTCCATTTGCCTTACGCTGAAACCAGTTTAAAATTATGGTAATTGAAAACACAATTTTTAAGCATAAATAAGATTATGTATGAAACTGTAAACAAGGGATAAGACGAGATGAAACTGGAATTTAATAGCCAGGCTTCAAATAAACACATTGCTCTATTTTAGTTTTCATCGTCCTTGCATAAATATTCAGGAACGTGTTCAGAAGTCTTAACAAGACATAGCCATAGTGACAATGTACTTGAGAATCATAGCACACCCAAGAACTTACTGAATTAGAATAAAGTAGTGAGTCTAAGATGATGGTGTATTGTGAGATCTTCCTACAAGATTACTAGCACAAATGCTTTCCGGAAGGAAAATTCCTTAAAAAGGGTCTAAATTCCTTTCCTTTTAGAAAAGCTAAAATCTACAGAGCTCCCTTATAAAGCAATGGCTTCATTATACATAATAATTCCAGGGGGGTGTGTATGTGTGTATATATACACATACATATATATATATATATATATATATATATATATATATATAAAATCTGTAATTCCTAAATGAAAAGAAAAAGGACAGTCAATATGCAAGATACTGTGCAGGAAAGTGGTATGTACCACATGCCCTGGAATTTTACACCGATAAGAAACAATACTTTTTTCTTCTAAACAAAACATATTTTATAAATTAAAACATAATCCACTTAACACTGTTTCATCTCAAAAACACCTTTTTTAAACAGCAGCATTTTCAGCAGCAGGAGTCTTGCAATAATTTAGCTAAAACTGCTAGTGCCAACCAGTTAATAATCCTCCTAATTTCCAGCCAGTCCAGTAGTTATTTAATACTGCATTAAATTAGTGAGCTATATCTGCTATCAGGGATGATACAGGAAGATCACACGCCATTGTTGATTCAGGTAATTTGGCAATTTTCAGCTTTTTGACACAAACTTTTCATTGACTGTAGCTGCGTTTTCATGTTCTCCATCTCTCAAAAGAGAAGGCAGAAAGGGAGAAAAGGAGAGATAAGAGTATCCATCCATTCAGACCTCATGACCTCATACATGAAGTACCACAGGTAGTATTTTATTGTCCTTTTTCAATATATGAATAGGAGAGAGAGCGCAGTAGTGTCATTAGTTTGCCAATACTTGCCCAGCTAGTTGTCTCTGACTATCAGAGAAAAACATCAGAACTCTCACAGACAGAGCAAGGAGTAAATCAAGCTTCAGGCTAGAAAACAATGTAAGATGAGAAGTAGAAAACATCTTAGGAGGAAAAGCTTTTGCATCTCATATTGTGACCACTTCAAGGAGAAACAAAATGAAGAAACTCCAAACCAAACATTCTAAGTATGAAATCCAAACACATTATCTTGTCTTTAACATTATTTTGTTAAATGCCTTAGGTGCATTTGTATTTCTACACTTACCTGGTAGAACCATGAGAAGACTTGACCTTTAGGTTGGTAACGGCTATTCACAATACTGAAGAGGGTCTCTGTGACCATAGAAATCCAGTGTTGTAGGGGAATAAAATCAGGCTCAGTCTGCAAGTGATAAACGTAATATAAAAATCAAACCCAAACCCATTATCCTTTCGTAAATCAGAACCAACCTGAAGAGAAGCTCTCAGCAAAAAGGTTATTCTGCCACTCTTATACACAGCAAATACGTTTTACATGACATATCCCTTCCACAGACACTATTTTTGATCCAAATACTATTTACTGAAACCTCATAATAACAGCATAACTCACAAACATTCACAATTCCAAACTCACCCAGCTCAGTGTTAGCATGTTAATGCTTTTGCGAAACCTTTCAACCCATGCAGAATTCAACAAAGCTACAGAAGTCAGGACAACTGTTTGAGTAGTTTCAGCTCGACTATAAAGCACAGGAGTCTCCAAGGGTTTCACATTTAATTATTTCAGTATCTTGAATTATGAGAGGAACACTTAAATGCTACTCAGGTATATATACTATATTCAGGTGGACAAAAGCTTTTACTTAATATCAAGACTCCATCTCCCCAAACAGATTCATTAACAGATGTGACCAATAATTCAAAGTTTTTATAAAAATATAGTACACCCACTCATACACACAAAAGCATTCAGGAAGTACAGCTTGCCCTATGACACAAAAATATAATGCATTCATGTCACAAAACTATCTAGCTCAAATCCTGCTTTCTGAAGATGGTACCTAGGACTGTGATACACTCTTGCTTATAGAGAACAAGGTCCCCATTACATGTGTGTCTGAAAAGTCCTTTTCACTTTTCAACAGGTACAAATAAAAGCACATCACAGTGGGATGGCAAAAGAATGTATTTTTTACAGATAAAAGAGTAGTGTATTTCTTGGTTTTAACGCCATCAGGAAAATATAAAAGATTACCACAAATAATGGTCTCAGTACGGATAGATGGAACCTCTTGGCATGAAAACTGAGTTATTGTTTGTAATGTCTTACAAATGAAGACACAAGTTCAACTAAAAAGGTTCTCTCATAGGTATATTTTCTATTTCTCCACAAATTTTTCAGTCTGAGAGCCACTCTTCATATAATCACATGCACTGCGGCATACTGTGGAACCTCTTCCACCACCAAGATTGAAAATATAATCTTCTAAGTAGACTTCAGAAAGAGCACATAATATTAGATGAACAAGTTAGTACTGCATATCAAAGAATTCCACATAACTAGAATTAAAAACATTCATTTAACCAACAAAAGGCACCCAGAGCATTATATTTTTTTCCCCCTATCAGTCTTTATCGTTCTGTATCTACTAGCAAAAGCTGCAGGTAACAGCTCATGCATTCCACCCAGCACAGAGCAGACAACTGCTGGGGATGCAGTTTTACTGGCTGAAAGAAAATGCCTTTTTTGACTTTGGCTTGGCTTTAGACTTTCTCTTATCCATGCATAGAAAAGTTGGATGTTTACAGTCTGGACATGCTCTGTTGATGCCATAGGAAAACACCTTAAAATACACCCCTGAAAATATACATATTAAACTTAAAATATGTTGTAACTAATAGCTGACAAAAAGAGATATCCAGTAAGCATCTCAGAATCTATTGGCTGTTACCATAACTGTCGAATCCATATTAGTCAATGGGTTTCTTATGAAGAGGTGCTACTCTGACTGAAACCACAAAGCTGTTCTTATGGATCACACAAGTGCCACTAGGGTGAAATTTGAACCTGAAAGTGTGCAGGACTCCTCGCACACTTGCCATCTCCCTGAGCATGTTGCCTTGTTGCTTCACTACACTCCTCTAAGAGTACAGGATTTCTTTTACCCAGATTGGCTCACCTCAGGCATCCTGTCAGTGTCTGAGGAAAGGCTGCTTTCATATTTGGATACTGCAACTGCAAGGCCAGTTAAGGCTAAGATACAGTTTCCTTTCACCACTGGGCTGTCTCTGGACAGAAGAAGAAAAAAAGAAAAAGAAACACAAAGATGAGTCAAAGAGCAAAACAAGTGTAACAAAATACACCTTAGGACAGGGAGGTATATGCTACAGTTTGAGAGGGAAGAGACTCCTTAGTTAATAAGGTCTTTGACCTAGGAATTTTGTAGTCTTGTTTCCTGGCTCAATAAAAGTGTATCACATTTCATCTTCAGAAATTAGAGACAGAACAGAAGACAGAATGAAGAAAAGCATTTCATTTTTCTTAATTAGATTCAACTAAGAGTAGAACTTCTTTTTTTCCCAGATGTCTTCTACAGAATGCCTCTCACACATATACAAGTTGTATAAATACAGAAATCTGCTGTCACTAAAAGGCAACTGCAATTTTGTACAGCTAGTGTTATCCTCAGAGATGCAGGAGATGGTCTTAAATAGCACCAATCCTATAACAATATAGCACCAGTATAACAATAAAAAGCTTTTCAAATAAAGAATGAGAGGCAGGCTGTACTGGACCACTGATATTGATAAAATAGTACTAGACCAAAACGTAGCATACTAAGTTTTCTGCATTCATCTGGCATTTTTGAAAGAATTTTATTTATCATTGTAAATATATTCTCATTCTGGTAATTTAAGCTTTTTTTTTTCCTGTACTCAAACACTTCATTTGAAAAATGAAAATATTTTCTTGTTTATTGTTGTTTATCAACTTATTTTATCAACTTTTTTAAGTCGTTGTATTTCATGACATAACTCATATAGAAAAACTTCTGAAACCACAACTCACAAAAGATAGATTCTTTTGATGATTTAAAATCATCATCCTAACACTAGGAGGAATAAAACCATAATTGTATGATTTTGCTGAAGAGATGAAACAAAATATTGTGTCAATTTTATGACTGTGTCAGAATAGGAGAAAGCCTAGCAAACTTGAGACAAGATCTATGCACAGAAAATCCTTTTGCTGTTATCTAAAGAAAATTCATCTCTCCTTTCCAAATTATGAAATGCTACTCCTTCAGTTTTGCCAACATATCTCTCCAACTAAAATTGTATCTTTCACTCTGACATCTAGAATGATATATTTAAAGCATATTTTTTACCGTTCCTCTATTTATCTCTTTCTACCACCCTAACATAGGCATGTATTGAGTAGTTAAAATATCAAACTTCTGAAGAGGCATTATGTGTATGTGGTCCAGCTAACATCTAGATAAATGATTTGCTATTTAAGGAAAGGCTAACAGCACATACGAAAGTAGGCAGGCTTTATTCAAAGAGTTAGGCATAAACTTTTCTAATGACTTAACCAGTGGAAAAATGTTTAATGCATAAGATGTGAAGAGTTCCTTTTTTGAACAAGGTGAAATAAAAAAATCAGCAGTCAATTGCAAGATATACTTTATCTTCTACCATAAAAAAAAAAAACCCACAGAAAAAAAGTTGTTAATTAAATTAGTAACTCTTACTTTGAAGCACCTTTGATGACATCAGTCAACATATCTCTGGCCCTGCAAAAGCAGCAAGAAGAATGAACACCATATACATTATACCACATCAGGAATTCAGCTAAATCTCCCCATACACTTTACACATGGTCATTCTAGGTTAACGCATATCTCCCTTCTCCTACAGCTATCACAAGAGTCAGCACAAACTAATCACAGGTATCAAGTACAAGTTAGATCACCTACCACTCTTTTTTCCTGTGCAAACTACCATTGTTGTCCAAAGGGCTCTGTGCCCTGCAAGGTGCTCGCCTGCGGGGCCCGCAGCAACCTCACTCTGGAGCAGAAGAGTAGCCCGGCCCGGGCCCACTGCCCCTCGCAAGCTAAAGGGACCATCACTAATGCCATGGGGTTTACAGAACCTCTGCAGTTCTTAAGTCAGTGCTGTAATGTGGGAATAAGTGAGTATTACTTGGTGGTGGCCAGTGCCAGGATGAGGGGTAATGGGCACAAGCTGAAATGTAGGAAGCTCAATCTCCAGGTGAGGAAGAACTTCTTTCCTGGGAGGGTGACAGAGCCCTGGAACAGGCTGCCCAGAGAGGCTGTGGAGTCTCCTTCTCTGGAGATCTTCCAAACCCGCATGGATGCCACCCTGTGCCACGTGCTTTAGGGGTCCCTGCTGGAGCAGGGGGGTTGGACTAGATGATCTCTAGAGGTCCCTTCCAACCTCAACCATTCTGTGATTCTATATGATATTATGATTTTACTTTTTGGAAAATACAGATTGAATCAGTAACCATAAAGCAGCTCATTGAGCTCTTACACACAGCTTTACAGATCACTGTAATGTATCTCAGCTAAAAAAATGTTTCATAATGGACAATCATAACAATTCATCTGGTACTTATCATACTCCCGAAAAACATTCTCTATGTTGTCAAGTTTGGGCGATGAAAGTAAGATTCTGGATACCAAATCATACAATATCAATTAATAGATCTCAGCCATGACTGTCACCCTACGCAAAAAGATACCCGTTACAATTCCATAGCAAATGGTAAGACTGAAAACATTCATATTAGAAGTCCAGGGGTCGTATAAAGGTTAAAAAAATCCAATCGTTATTTTTCTCTAAACACAGTGTTTCTGTATTCAGTTTCAAAAATTAAAGCAAATTTAAAACCTTTGAAATATCCCCTTTCCTCAGGCCCCTTGCTTGCCATGACAAGTATGAGCAGCAGACAGGTATTTGCTTACCAGAGCCAGGCTGTAAACTGTTTGTACTGCACTTCTTCAGGATCTTCTTTTCCATGTTTTAACTGAATCTCTAGCTCTGCCTGTCTCCCCTGCAGAATCACAGCATAAATCAGGGGAAGATCTTAAGTGGCTAACCACATTTGGCTTTCTTCAGGAAACTCTTGAGTTACAGATGTAACCTTTCCAATCCAACTACTTCATGACTGAACCTAATTGGTTTTGATACAGGATAGCATTGTAATACACATCACACCAAGAATAATCATCGGTTATTTTTGATTCTATGTAAGGCAGCTGCAGATGACACACATGGCCACAGATACTGAGACATCTTTTCTAGGCCACAGAAAGAGAAATCCCCTTGAAAGGCAGAAAGAGTACAACGGGTAAAGATGATTTCCACTTGAATTCTGACAGTAAAACATCAGTTTCTTAATCCATTACTTGAAGCAAAACTCATCCTTTTCCTTGTTATGACCTATCTCTTAGCAAACTTTCTGCACAGTTCTTCCTGTACAAAGGATATAGATTCTGGCTTCTAACAAGCGTTATCTGAATATGTTTAGCATATCTGAATATGTTTATAATCTCTATTTCAAACATTGAGACAATTCTACTCTTCTTTGCTGAGTTGTCCATTATTGTTTCTTGGAAGGTTATTATATCTTAACTGAAAAATATGGGTTCATAGCTGTGTTTTTCAAATGTTGAAGACTTGCAGGTTGGATGTTTATGAAAACCTGGGTAATCCTGCAGACTTCAGTTTCACTCAAAAGGTGATACACCAAAGTTACCAAAGGAACATGAATATATTGATTAAAGAGAAGGCTGCCAAAATGCTATGCTGCATTTTCAGAAGCATAATACGAAATGTGACTTTACTGTATACTCTGACTTGACTCTATGCTTGAACTGATTCCAATTCCCAAGAACACCTGAAACACTGTTTTAAGCCCTGGACTAAATTAGGGCTCACAGGATCACTATGAAGTTGGATTCAGGCCCAAGAACATGCTGAACATGCAAACTGGCAGAACTGTGCAAGCATGTGAACAGTTCTAACAAAAACAAGAGGATTTTCACACGTACAAAACATTCACAAACGTTTTGGTGAATTGTGGAGAAAATACTTAGCATCGGATAACCAAATCCAGACTTCCTTGCATCTCAGCCTCCAAATCGGAAAAAGGATTATTGTCCTGCCTGACCAAAAGTGCTGTTACATAGCAAGCCTGAATACGCCTCCATAGCAACCCACGAAGAAAAATGCTACAGAAACATACAAGTAAAGATACCTGGTCTCAGGTAAATGCAGAACAAAACAGGATTCTACAGTGAGACATTTCAAAAGCAACAAAACTAAGTGTTATTTCTCAGGAAAAAAAAAAGGCAAGAAATCTGAAAGAGATTTCAGAACCAAGTCTGGGGAATGCCCATGTTCTCAGAAAATCTTGCGTCAAAGATGAAGAAACGAAATAGGAAAGTAATCAAATGCATTCGATAATGGCCCCCTCTGTAGGTAAGGTTTAAAATTACAATTTGAAAAGTCAGCAAATAGTTTGTAAAGGGGCTCAGTTCAGAACTTGGCATTTGCTGATGTGCATGATAAAGCTTGTTCTGAAAATATTAGAGAAGCGTACGCTTTGCTACCATAAAACAAGGAACAGTGAAAGTTTCTGGGATTTGCTCACACTGTGTAAACAGCTGAGGTAGCCTAGAAATAAAGAAAAATAAGCCCTTATAGCACTATGGGGAGTAATGTGAGTTGCCTATTAAAACTTCTTAGATTTTTTCACTGTGGAAAAAGCAAACAATACTACTCTAGTATACAGCTAATCTAATGAGATGGGTGTATTGGGATAATTTCTGTATTTCCTACAGTTAGAGTGGAAAATTGAAAGATTAATTCCCCACATAGAACACTATATCACGACCTGACAAAAAAGAAATTACATTTAATTAACCATTTCTGAACGGCCATTTTCTGAACAGCCACATTCTGAACAGTCCACTTTATGATACTGTTACTAAAATAATTCCAACTAAAATCGTACACTAGAACTTAAGTTAAAACCTTATAGTTAAGTTAAAACTTTATAGTTTCAAGAGGCATCTGCATTTGGAAGAGTTGACCTACTGGGACTTGGCAAAGAACAAGGCTGCAAGAATCAGAATCGTAAGCAGAAATCATAGCTGTATGACCCATTTCAGATCTTGCTGCCATTAGCCGATGACTCTCATTATTTTTACCTCAATTTCATAAACCTCCTTATTTAAAAACAAACTTATTTTAATATGATTATGATTTGCGTGAATGCCTTTAAAGAATAAAAGATTAATACAGCTTTAACGAACATGAACATGCATATCCCCATGTAGCCTCAAATTACCTGCAAGACTGCACTGTATGTTCGATTCATAAATCCCAACCAGGATTGTGGCAGGAATATTGATCGGTGCCACTCAGAAGGCTGAATGTTAACCTGTACAACACATCAGAAAGTGGGAAATGGTTATACTAAGTCTACCAAAAATAATTCACAAAACCATGTCCACAATAGCTTAAAACTATATACATTTGTCTTGTACTGTATTCCCATTCCATTAAGAAAAATTCCATGTTGAAATGAAAGAGAACTTGCATATGGCTGAACGACTATCCCAGGCTCTCATTAATAGGATTAAAAGCGCCAACATTTGATCATCAAAACACTGATCAGAAAACACTGAAACCAACAGTGACTTCAGCTGTTACACAATTATTAACACATCAGCTAAGAGTTTAATGGTCTGATCCTGCAAACATTCAGGACTATTCCCTGCTGAACTGACTAGTTCAAAGAGACCAGCGCCTTACTTGGATAGATCTGTGTCCTCCAGTCTGTGATTTGCTGAGTTTTTTGCTCATGCTCACAGCTAATACATATGGCTGTCACAAATCAAAACTGGTATCAAATTCATCATATTATCCTTTCTGTTTTTACTTTTTGAACATCATTACCCAAGCCAGCCAAAACAGGATACTTCATGTAGTTCAACAGATTGACTCAACTAATTGATCCCAGAGAGAACAACGAAATTATGTAAGCAATCAGCACAAGATTTGTTAGTACTGGTGGGGAAAAACACATACCTAACAAAGCCAGTAGTTCAATTTATATTGGAAAACCACTGTGCCTTTAAAAGCTTTAAACATGCACTTAAAATAAATCCAATAGAAGACTACTAAACACAGGGGCTATCATTCAGAGGGACTAAGACACATAACTGGGGTGTATATAATCATATCCAATTACATAATTCAAGTTTTTTTTCTAAGGAAAGGTATTATGGCATAGAAAAAAAAAGGGGGTGGTAGAATTTTTGTTTTCTAGTAAGGTTCAGCAGAAGAGTAATAGGAAGAAATGAATACTGCTTCAAACATAGTGTAAAGAAAAGTGCAACAGCTCTCCCCTTTCTACCACTAAATCTCACACCAATATGGTAGCTTCAACTTCCTGACAGCTAAATATGCAATTAGATATGTGTGCAGTCTTTCCTTAGATGCACAAAGTCATTATCTTCAGTAACTATCACAATAAACAGTAACCTGCAGACATTTTCAGAGTATGTTAAAAAACAAGTCAAGTGGCCTTAGTAATGAGTTCATTTTCTAGTTATTTGTCGATTAACAAAACAACTACAGTAACACATTAAAACCAGAAAATTCAGGCCACAGAAGAACAGGTTTCCCAAACTTCACACTCCTGCATGCTGTATGTACCTTACTACCAAAACTCTATTACGTAATCAATTCAAATATATTAGTTAAAAGAAAATGTGTATGAAAAAAATCAATTAAAACAATCCTTTTTTCTTACTCCCTGATTATAGTTTTAAGTGCTGCAACAGTTCACTATGGTGACATGAGATTAAAAAACCCTCACTTTTTAAACAGCTGTTTTTTTCATATCAAGAAACAAGCTCTAATTAAAATGATGGCTGCATATTGTTATGTCTCATCATATTCTACGATGGGCATACAGAATTAATTTTTTTGCTAGTGTCCAATTATTTCTAACATCTGCCTCTACTGAAAGATTAAAAAGAGCCATGACTCTCATTTAGATTCCATTGGGAACACGTTATTTCTTCTCAGCAGTTTCTGGGATAGTATGTTCTTGATGAGGAAAAACAAAAGGCAAACATGTCACATTGGAGTGAGATGAAACACATCTCAGGATCCACTGTTTAAGGTCTACATTTTTTATTTTTAAATTAAAAGAGCACAAAGCTAAAGAACAATTCCTCTGCAGTTGTCATCCACACAGTCCAAAGCCCACCAACTAGTAATCCTGCAAGGCTTAGTCCCAGAAAGTTATTACTGCATTTTCCTGTTTTGGGGAGGCTAGTGTCTGTTCACAATGGGAAACACTCCAGGCCGTGGGGAATCTCTTCACCATAAATACCTTCACAAGCCTCTTCCCTTGTCACTAGTGTCAGGAAGTCATCTTCCTAACTCCTGTTCAATCTCTCTGTTTCATGCTCTGCAAAGTCTAATGAAGAAGACAATACTCTTTCTTCACAGTTTATTATAAAAACAGGACTACTGGGCTAAAGTTTTAAGCCCGCTGCCAGGCGCCTAGGTGGGGAGTAGCTACCTTACAAAAGCTACCCACAACTACTAGCAAACCCATGCAAATAAAATATATCCTAAGAGCCACAGAAAATCAAAACAGATCATCTATGTGATCTGATAGAAAATACAGATACTCCTATACAAAAAACCTCTCCTTTCCAAATGCTTCAATTACATTGTTCTTCCTTTTCTAGCCAGGATTTTGTTCACACATCCCACCATATACCGGCTCATTAATTTCTTCAGTAAGTTGATAAACACCAAGTCTCTCCTTATAATTGTTTAATTTCCCTTAATCATTTGCAGAAACACTACTCTTCTACTTTGCTCCCATTCTAAAATTAGATTCATGCATTATATCTGTCTCCTCTCATACAAAGTATACCATAGAATCCATACTTTCCCCAAAGAGCAAGAACAAGCCTTCAAACACTTCAAAGCTTTCATGTGAGGTAAAAAGGCTACTGCTTGTAAAACAAATTAGACCATGTAATGTAGTGGTCTAATGTAATATGGCAAAAAAACAAAAACAAAACCAAAACCAAAAAAACACCCCAAACAAGTCAGAAGCAAAAAGGGGGAACTTTCTCCTGCCCAAAGGTACAGCTATCACAGCACACCTATCAAGCTACCTACAAACAGAGCAGGGAATGCTTCTTCTGTGAGCAAATATAAAGAACATTTAACATTATTTGAGTAGCATTAGTTAACCTCTACACAAATCACCTAGCTCAGACACTGGCGTCCGACTTTGCAATTGTACTTTCAAATAATTATGCTTTTTCCAGAAAAAAAACCCTTCAATATGTCGAGAAATACAAAGCAAGACCATGCTCTTTTTGTTTGAAAACATTTCACCAGCTGACACTGTCAAAGCCAGCACTTACTACTAGCTAGTGCCATGGGGAGGCTGACTGAGATATCATCTGTGCATAGCATGAACACCCAGTTCACTTCCATTAATGAAACAAAAAGTCCAGTAGCCTAACAGATTTCATGTCTCTAACCTGAAACACACACTTACAGAACCATCAAAATATATGGTCTATGATGTTAATATACAGGACTATCCTTTGTTTTCACAACACAAGCAAGTGACACTGGCTAAACTAGTTGAGGTGCCTGTGATAAACCTGAGGGGTTTATTTGCCTGTGTGGTCCCAACAGCCCTAGAGGAAAAAAAGAAAATCCCATGATCCTGCTGATTTCTGACCAGTGTGACTAGTGATCGGTCTTTGAAAGGACTTTCAGGTTAACAAGATCTGTCTAGTAAAAAGCGGAAGAGATGTAGAGTACCAAACTGTGAAAGTAGCATGGAGTTCAGTAGAATATAAACAGAGAAGTTAAATGTTTTGTGTTGCTGCTGCTTTCTGTGGCACCTGGGTCCAGTGCCAAAGTTTTAAGGGCTCTGTGTGTGGCAGGGGTAGCCAGGGAATAATTACATGATAATGTGACATGCACTGAAATGGTTCATAAGCAGGGGTAGGACACCCACTATTTTATGGAGTTTTTGAATAGTGAATTTAGTGCATGTGGTCTGTTTGTTTTTTTTTTTCCTGCTGAACTACTCTGTCTGTAAACAGTCACACGTTGCCTTAGCAAAGCACCAATTAATACCTTTGGTAAAACGTTAAACAATGATACTTGTTTGTGTGTAACAGCACTGTTACACAGTTATAATATCCAGCAGCTCGTCAAGAACTGACCTTTCCTGTACTAGCAAAATAACTTCTGAATCATAAAAAAAGACAGTTTGACAAAATTTATTTTATGTACAAATATATGCAGAATTTAAAATAGTATAGAATATGTACCAATTACTGAAGGACAGAAGTGTTATAAAAATACTAAAAGTACTTCCAAAAAGATAAAATCAGTTGAGTTAGGCTATTGATAAACTAAAAGGAATTTTGAATATGTTTAAAATACACAAATAAATAAATAAAAACCTTTAGACAATCTTAATTATGGCCTTTTAGCAATAACCCACAATTAGTAAATTATTCCCAATAGCAACTTGCTATTTGCTTTGATGTCCTAACAAACTTGCACTTTCACGTCCCTGGGATGATTAGTAGCTATTATTTCCAGTTCATGCCTTATTCTTCATCTGTAAAGACACTAAGATGGAAAATATTTGCACATTTGGACATTTGCATCCTTGGTTAGATGCTTGAGATCACTTGAGATCAGTATTTTTTTTTTTTTCTTTTTTTATTTATTTTGAGGGAATAACTTTGCAACTGAAGTACTTTAAAACACTGTTGATGCTGACTGTGTAAAGAACAGCAGGAAGAGATCTCTAGCCCCAAGGTTTTTTTTAAACTCTCTGGGAAATTTAGTAATGAGCACTTTACTTTCTCCAATGACCAGCTGGGTGACTTTCTCCTTTTTCTGTTCTTCAAAGCTACATGAATTTATATATTACTGTTTACTAAAGGTCAATGCATAGAATCAGCAACATAAGCATAACAGGCCAAGGAGCTGAAACAATTAAGATATAGACATAGCTGGCAAAAAGCAGGCATGAGTAGTCTGCAAGGTAGAAAAAGGTACATATGAGTTTCTGCTCACTCTCTTGAGTGCCTCATAAGGCACTTTTCAGCACATTTAAAGAATACATTTAGAATATTTTAAAAATTTATTCACATGTTCAAGGTAGTGTCTGTCAGAGAACTCAGTTAATTATGGTACATTCATACATATCATAGCGTGTTGCTACTATTTCCTAATCAGAAAAAAAGAGGGAGGGAGGGAGAGAGAGAGGGAGGGAGGGAGGGAGGGAGGGAGGGACACTGCATAGGTAGGAGGGAGAAGAAGAAAGCACAACAAGCAGCCAGCACCTTACCTCATGAATGAGGGCTACCAACATTTGCTGGAAGTTGCGTCCCCTGCTGGCCAGAAAACGATTAATAGGCTTGCCATCTTTGCCCATGTGGACTGGAAGGTCGTAACATAACAACATACCAGCTTAAAGGAACGGGAAGGAAATGGAAGGTCATTACAAATTCCCTTGATAATATAATAATACCGAAAAGTATCACATGTCATAGATTTGATATATCAAATAACTTCTGAATTTTTTTAATAAAAGTCAATGATCTAAAAGCATAAGTGTCCTATGTAGGCACATTAAAGTAACATAGCATATCTTAAAACTGATCGATTCTCAGATAGCGATTCAAAAAAAAAAATCTCTTGTGGGTCAAAGCTTGCACACATACATCACTTAAGCACTTGCCTATTAAGAGAGCTCTGAGGATTCAAGAAAGCATTAGCTTACCTGCAAGGCCTGGTGTCAGGCCTGGTTGTTTGTTCCTTTCATACATCTTCAGCAGGAAGTTTGGGACACTGGCCACGGTCTTGCCGTGGTCCGTGCGCGTGGCTGCTCCTCTCAAAGCAGAATGATACACTCCACGGGGCATGTTGGTCATCTCCTGCTTCACCAGAGATGCTGCAAACTCCTCAAATGCTGGCGGAAGTGTAAGTAAAACAGGAGAGTGAAGATGCATGACCAGAGACTGATGACTGAGACACCAGTAAGAAACCCAGCAAACCCAGAATTGCAGCAGTACTTCAGGGTTGTTGTGCTTAGCTGAGCTAATAATAATACATTCTCATTAAAGCTCAGTTGATGTCTCACACCATAATCACTGCTACTGCAAATTCAGCTAGAGAATCTCTGAATAAGTCAGGCCAGATGGGCAGAAAACAGACTCAACTGATTGAACTGTTTACACTGATTACACTGTTTCACTGTAACAGCACAGGTTGTAGGAAGGATAGCAGAAATTAATCTGATGATTACAACTGTAACAAAACATGTTTGCTCATAAAACATAGTTTTTTTTTTTTTTTTTTAGAAGATTTAAGGGCAGACTGTGAAAACAGTAGACATGGAGAAGGCAGGTAGACAAAAGCACAAGGCTAATATTATGATTTCTGTAGTCACAGAAGTAGATGTTTATCAAGTCCTATGCTCTCAGACTATACCTTTTACATTGAAATTGTGTTTAAAAACATAAAGACTTATTATATCATTATTCCTTTGTGAAGTCATATTGAAGACACTCAAACCAGATTCTGAGGCAAGAGACACAGCCGAAGGGAGTATCCTGCCCATAAAAACCTCAAACTAGAAAATTGGGGACAATTTCATGAAACACCTGGATGTTACCACTTAGTTATGGCTCATGCCATACTTGATAGTTTGTAATCAATCTGAGGGAGGAGAGAGGGGAAAAAAAGAAAAAAAAAGAAAAAAAAAAAGACACACACAAAGAGACAACACTCAGATGTTCCTCTGAACGAAAATAATAGTTACCACCAACTGCTGCCATATAAATTCCAGTACTTTCAGGCAACATTCAAACTGAAATGGTAAAGCACAACTTGAGTCTCCCATGCTTCACATGAGCAGACAGTTACGGTAAAAAAAACCAGCATGTTCCAATCAATTGTCATAGAGTTCCCCTTTGTTTTCTGGTTTTTCTTCTCCGCTCTGCTGCAGAAACAGTCTCTGTAGATTTGTTTGCAGTCTTAGATGTTTTCCTCCCACAGAGCTGGGGAAGGTTCTTGGAAAAAAATCCCCACAGCTCTACAGTAATGCCAACACCAACATCATCTTCTGGTTGGAACTCTGTATTTTATCAGCTGGTTGCCACAGCAACCAGTGCTGATCTCCTCAACAAGCATGTTGAGGCTGAAAACGAGTAGATTTTTCTTCTTCCCAAGGATACAAGAGGAGGGAGGGAGGAAAAAGTACAAAGCAGCAGGCCAGAGTTCAAGAACTCAACTATAAAAATCAAGAAGAAATACCTCACAGGTAGCACTTCCTTTGGAAGTTTAAGTGGACTTAATGTGACTAGACCAGCAAGGACTTAAGGGAAACTGTTAGGCTCAGAGATCACCATCTTTAAAAGCATTTCTGTTGTTCTCTTATCAAGCAGTAAGAAAGTACTGAATTATCTCAGTACCATGTAACAGTAAAATTTCATCAGATAAGATGTACAAATTCAGACCTAATGGTGACGGAGTGGCTCCTCTAGCATTCTTGTCATTGCTTCTGATGTTCACTTTCCTGCCCTGTCATGGGAGTTAGTAAACTTTTGCTCCAAGACAAGCCATATAACATAAGTTTATACAACATTAAAATCATTTTTTTCCATGGCCACGACTTCTGAATCAATGTCTTCCTAAGACTAGGGTGATGGGGTTTGTTTTTCTCTCAACTTTATATTTTTTTTGTACTTTTGTAACTTTTTGTAACTTTTGTAACTTGTTACCAGAAACAAAACAAATCTACGTCCTAACATGTCATTTGGTCATAAAGGACCTACATGCATGTACAATCATTTTGCTTCTAAAGCTATACAGCAATCTCAAGCACTAAACATACCCTACCTCCTAAAACAGAAACTGGTGTCATAGACAACAGTTTGATATAGGAAGAGCCTGGAACTGAGAGATCCACTTCCTTCTCTTCCTCATTCATGTCCGTCTCCTCTAGGGCATCAACCTCTGGTCGTGCCTGAAAGATTAAAACAGAATGAATGATCACTAAAGGCATTTAGCGCTAAACATTCATTAATTTTCTGTATTCTGAATGTCACAAACATCCACTAAAATTGAAAAGCTGTATATTTCAATTACCATTCTCCATTTCACTAATATAAAGCTAAAAAAAGCTAAAAGTTCTTCTAGCTGCGCAAGAGGCTCATAAGATCATCCAAGTGATGTAAACCTATGGTGTCTGAAATAGTAAAATTTATCATGATACCCATGAAGTGAACCAATAGGACTAAGCCTTCATTTTCACTCGGACTCTCCTTCAATTGTTCAGGAAAAGAAAAAATTGGTATTTTAATATATGGTAAACATTTCTGATCAAAAAAGCTATTTTGCTATAGGGGTAAGAGCATATATTAATCAATAAAATGTTGTCCAGAGAAAAAGTAGTAAATAACACCACCACTAATTATTCTTATGTACATGCACAAAAGATTTTTTCTACTGTAGCACCATTTAGAGATTTCTTTTAATCTCTATCTTGTGCTGTTTTCATACAAACACATTTTTATTTGCCGGGTTTATGCTGACTTTTTTTTCCATCAGTGCATCCATGTACACACACAGATGCACACACCATGCATGGGCATGCATACGCATGTATGTTTTTAAAGCTGCTTATTTCCACCTTTTTGTAACAAGCAGTCAAAAAGCTCAGATGAAACCAGTATTGTAACACTGCAGAAAAAAATATTACTAAAATATCTGCTGTTTCATAAAGTATTAAGGAATTATTATTCCACAACTTCACTTACAAGATTATTAAAAAAAAATTTACAGAGCACCTGACCCATGGGTCTCCTTTTACTTCTTCATTTTGTCAGTGACACTAACATTTTGACAAGGCTTCTGTGATGGACTTGCAGAGAAAGTACAAGCCTTGTTTCCCTTCCAATACGATATAGCTTGTGTCTGGAAGAAGTGTCACATATCCCCACTGCTCAACCTGCAACATTCCTACCTGCTCTGGAAGGTGAAGGATTGTATGTTCTTCAGAGCCAAATGAAGACAGTGATTTATAAGCTGAAACTGCTACAACAGCATCCTGAACATACAAGCAGGAAGAAACAGAAAATTACTGATACAGCATACGGAGACTCTCTCTATAAAAAGCCTATCCATTACAACAATGAATACTGAAAAAGACTTATTCTTTTCTTATAAATAAGACCGTTTTCCTCAGGTACTTTCTCAGTTAGTTTGTTTATATATAGCAAGCAAATAAGACCTACTATCTAGGCCAACTTTGTGATTGCTGCACCACAGCTGTGACTATAGTTTATGCAGAAACACCTTAGGTACAGTTAAATGAAATTACTTTGTTTCTCCTAGTTACATGGCTCTGATGGCCTGAAATTCACAGTGCCACACCAAAAGAAATGAAGTGCATACAACTGTGTAGTTTTCCTGCACTGAACAACACGCTCTAGTTATTTAGTCAGTATCCAAGCCAATATCCCATCACATCCAATTTGAATTCAATATCATATTTGCAGCTTAGCAAAAGTAGCTTTATTATGTCAAGCTGAAATCTACAGAACTCAAACTGCTTTTGTCTGTGAAAAACCTGTTCTTGGGAGTGACAGAGGATGATCTTGTGACCACCAGTTACCAACTTTCACAAGCATCACAGAGCTTCAAAAACATTGTTAAACAGACAATGACAACGAGAAGACAACACTAGAAAATGATATTCCTGACACTTTTTAACAACAGAAGGTACAAACCAAACATTCACCAACTGACACCACATATTAAATTTTCATGTGTGCCACCTACCTTGTTTTGTGTGTTGTTCCAAAGGAAGTTGATAACTTGAGCTTTGAATTTCTGTAAAAATAAGCAAAACATGTATTCAGGTAATTTTCTCCGGCATCCACCTGAGAGAGATTGGCTCAAAACAGAGCCTGGGTAAAAAGGGTGCAGAGCTGAACCGTAAACAGGCTCACATGATCTCATTTCAGAATGGGAAACCTCAGATTATTTTGTATTGATGAAAAATAGTATTTCTCATCTATCTTCTAGCATTCATTAAGGCAATCTTAAATTGTGTAATGCAAATATGCATTAGCACTAACTTGATTAAGCCAAGAAGTAAAATTTAGGTATTTAAAATCAAGTAGGCATATTTATAATCTGCATGCAGAGATACACAACAAGAAAGAAGATTTCCTAGACCATGGGGACATACCTCATATTCATTTGTATTCACTGTTAATGAGGGAACCAGGGCAAACAGTTCATTAAGTGTTTTTAAAATGAGGGGTCTTGTATCACAGCTCAGCTTTGGAGACAGAGCATACCACGTAGAGCGAATACAAACAACCTGAAAGGGAATGAGAGACATGATTAGTAACAGCAGCCCTGGCCCACCTGGCACAACGTTTGCTGCCACTTTCTACTTTGTTTTATCCTACTTGGGAATCCCAAGAAGAGCTGGTAGTAAAGAAATTGTAAGCACATCAAGAATTTACTCACATTAACAGTCTCACAGTGCATTACCTGCTATCATGCAATAGCACTACACACTATCTCACTGTACAGAACAGCTACTGGTAGGAAGAGAGAGGACACTAGTAGTACACAGAAAGCAGCAGATACCTCTGGACATACACAACTGCACTACTTCATTTGTTTAAACTAATTTAAAAACAACTGATTGTGGGACTTCAGCAAGATATAAGCAGGGGTAATTGAGTTCTCTGTGAGCCCTGCAAAACAAAGTGTCCTTTATCTCTGAGCACAACCAAAATCCTGGCTATTTTGTGGAAAACAGAGGAAGACTGTAAAACCACATGCATTCAGAAGTCACTTGAAAAAAAATCAAGCTAAAATAAAAACTAATGCTCTTATAGGTTCTTTAGACATGTTCTGAGTAGATCAGTTCTTAAACAACCTACATATTTGACAAAAAATCCCTTCAAGCTAGAATCATGAAAAGAAATCTTTCCAGATGCTTGTTAGGAAATATATTTTTTTTTTTAAAAAAAAAGTTAAACTTATTTAAATCTAATAATTAATGAAATTGGATTCTTATCATTTTCTAAGTTCTTAGAAGGTGTAAGTTTTGTCCTTTTAAATCTCCCTTTGCAGTCAATCTAGGAGCAACAAAGTTGTGACCCATTACATAGAAGTAAAATCACTTCAGAGACAATTTTGCAAGTTCTAGCTATTAGTGGCCCCAGCAGAAAAATAAAGCACACCAAAATACCACGGTAGTAAGTTAAAGCAGGAGTATCTGCAGATCTCCTGCAAAGATGCTGCAATGGGCCCAGTATAAACTAGGAAACATGCTCCAAAGAACCAACGTCGTTAGACGACAACTCTCAGTTCCCCGAGAGACAAAGGAATTCATTATTACAGGTAACCTCAAGTCAAATACCCTGAGCACCTTGCAGGTATGATTAAAAAGGTCAATATGCTTGCAGAGTACAAACAACTGAAATGAAAAAAAAAAAAATTAAGATTATTTGAAAAGGAAACAACACTGCATATAAAAGAGACCTCATCTGATCATTAATATTTATGGGGGTAGAGATAGCTGAACAATTAAGATTTAAAATTTCATAGAGCATTATAGATGTCTCCTGGGGTTAGGTAGCAAACCAGACTATCAAAACAATGAGACCACACATTTGATCTTCATTCATATCCAACCAACTGGGAAGTGTCACAGCATGGTCACAAGCATTAATCAATTAGCTTAATAGTTCTGGATAATTTTATTATATGCCAATAGCCAAAAAAGATGTTGCCAACTGTAACACAAAAACACGTTCTACAGCATCTCTTTTCACAGCTGAATGTTTCATTGGCACCAAACATCCTTTACTCTCACATATTCAATATTGTGTAAGCAACAGAGAATAGTCCTAATTAGAGGATCAATTCTTTGCTTAAGTTTATCATCATGTTTAAGAACTTAACCAAAAAATAATTTGTTAACCAGCACACAGATAAAATGCTTTGAACCTCAGGTTCACATATTACTATTATAAAATTTTACAGTTTAGAGAGAAAGAATAATCTCTCCATTTGTCAAAAAGGACTGGGAAACAGTCATGGGAATCTTATTCCACTGGGCCTTTGGAAAACAAACAAACACCCTCCCTATACCGCCAAAAAACCCAAAGCAAAACAAACAAAACAAACAAAAACAAACAAAATCAAAACCACGAAGCCACACACACACAAACCCTGAATGCCTTGGTTTCCATTAACTGTAAACATGAAAATACTCATTAACTCTCACAGGAGAGTTGTGCAGTTTACTTGTTACCCAACTTCTGATTTATTCAGACTACAGGTCTAAATAAAATGAAAACGCTGCTCACTGCTCCATAGCAATATCGGAGCGAAAATCGGAGCTTTATCTTCCCCTTTTGGAGTGTTGCACAAATACGATACATACAAAGGGATATCTGAAAGCTACAGGCAGTGACTTTCAAAAGAGGCACTGCTCCACTTGATATGCAAGATCGCGATGCTCAGTTTTACCTTCAATAAAACGTGATTCAAATCTCAGAGAGTAATAAAGCCTGCTTTATTCAGAGGAGCCACAAAACCAGACCCTTAACCTCAACACTTCCACATAGAAATATAGCAAAGTCCTTTCTCTGCTTACATCCTTCACAAAATGTTAAATAAGAAGTACCAGAAGTAGACAAGAACATTTTAAGTGGAGTTCTGCTACATTCCCAACAAGTTCATCTCTGAGTCTGAAAAATTCTGCATAATTTCATACAGACTAGAAAATCTTTGGATTGTCCTTCAAAACAATCCAGAAAATTTTAGATGCTTTAGCATCTACAGCACATACAGTGAAAACAATGTCAAATGGCTTTTCCCACCTTCCAATCTGATTTAAATGTGCTCAAAAAATACATACCATCCTTACTTAACTAGTGAGTTATTTCATTATTCTCTCACTGATTCTTCTTCTCTCTAACACCTAAAATTATTCAAAAATACAGGAGTGCTGATGCATAAGATTTGTTTTCCAAGTCAATTGTTTCACATGCTCAATTGATTACCTGCAGTAATCTCTTAGCTTAGACTGAACCTTAAGACCTCTGAAGAAAAGAAAAACTTTTGTTATGCATGTTAAACAAAATTTCACATCCTGACTTTACTAGATGCTGCAGAGATTCTCTGCTGGGCAAAACAAGGATAGTCCATGTATCTTCTCTAAATCTACTCTTTCTGTGTCAGATTTAGTCACTGTCAATCTCTCTTTTTTTTCTTCTCTCCATTTATTTTTTACTTGTGTTTTGATATACCAAATAAATTGCCATGCCAAAATTTACGTCCAGGACTTACAAATCCTTGGGGAAAAAAAAAGGCACAGTCTATACATCAATGAGACTGTGCTTCTAACTGTCTCTATACTCAGCAGGAGAGGATTGTATCAAATATTATTCAGAATGTTTCAAGTTGTACCTTTAGAATTTTTCTACGGATTAAAAACACTGTTGCCATCTAGGATGACTTTTGTATTAACTCTATTTTCCTAAATTTTAAAGACCAACAACATCATCACAACAGATTCAATCAGTTTCTCACCGTGAAGAAAAATAATGAATACATACCTACAATAACTCTAAGTACTGCACAGCAGTGAGACACGAAAATTTAGCTAGGAACAATCATGTCACCTGGCCTATTTTCATCTGCTGAGATCTTAGCATGGATCAATCAGCAGTCAACACAGCACAAGGCAGGCATTTCAAAGCAATAAAAAATGATGTTCAGTATTGGTCCAGGTCTAACTGAAGAATTAAACCAAAAATGACAAAGATAAGTACTCAAGGTCCATGGAAAGCCAGACTATGCACATTATTGGTTCTGAAAATTTTCCATTTTGCGTTGTGAGATTCTTTAAGATTCTCATGTCCCTTCTCTACAGGAAGCAATATACTCCAAAGAAAATTTTGGTAATTTGTCTGCTGCACTAAATCTCACGCTTTTTCCTATAGGGAACTTGACTTTTCAGACCCTGGCACCATACCTGCATTATTCTGTCTGGAGTAATAACCTGTTGATTCCATTAGTCTTTCAGGGTTCAGGTTCCATTGCAGCAACAATGGAGCAAAACAGGAAAAGCTGCACAGAAAGAAGAAAAACCCAAACCCATAACTATGCAAGAATAAGAACCAAAGTCTAAAAGAAAAAAATAGCTATGGCAGAGAAAGGCCTAAGCAAGTATTCAACCTTTTAAATATGAAAATACATCAGAACAGCAAGTGAAATTTTTTCTTTTAATAACCAAATCAAAGGCTCTTAAAGTTCGTCCACATCTATGAAATTAAAGCAAAGCAAGAGCAGACACATGAAGAAATGTAGAGCCATCTATACAGAGGAATTAAATAAAGGAATGTTTATGAATATATTGCATAAATGCACTGAGGACAGTTTTTGTGTTCTTTTGCATCAATGCTGGGTATCAGAAGCAATTGTGGAACTAAACAATCACCTCAATGGCTGTGAAAACGTTTAACAGAACAATTCCAAAAACTGAAGATGAAGATATTAAGAGTGCCTACTGAGATGACTCCCTTCTAGTGACCGCAAACCCATAAATACATTTCTATGGTAACTACCACTGACAGCTAGAAACACTTAGTCTGATTACAGTCTTGAGTGAAAATGATGCCTCTCTTTCTCATTTCTCAGAAGACTCTTTCTACAAGAATTAGACAAGTATCACTTCTGTTTAAACTTCTTAAAAGTTGTGCACGCTTGGTCATAAAGCCGTTAACGGAAAAATTCCAATGTTCAAATCCATTTTACTAGTAACACAGTAAGCATACCATTTAATGAAATATAAGAACAAAATGGAAACACTTTGTATTTCAGCTTTACTGTTTCATTTTATCCAGGTATCAACAGAATAAAGGAAGGAAGTTAAAGATGCACAGAGTATACAGTATAATAAAGCATAATAGGAAAACATCAGAAGTGAATGCTGGCACCAAGTTCAATATATTCAGCAAAAGTCTGCTGGTCTGCCAAAAATATTAGCCCTCCTTTGACTGACTAGTTGCCAAGAACAGCATTATAACTAATGTAATGCTGTATCTTCCATAGAATTCTACAGAGAAGTGTTGTCTCTATACATTCATGCACATTGTACTTGCAGTAAGTACATGTGATGTAAATACAATGTAATATTATTGTTATACATGACCCAGCTACAACCACACTGTGCTAAAGTAATTAGTATTTCAATAGTTATGGCAACATGGAATATCAATCCAAATGATAAAGTATGTTTTATAGTGGATATTTAACTCTTTTTCCTTTCATGTATATAAGAGATTTATTTTCCTTTCTGTGTACATAGAACATTCATGCTGATGGCAGAGATTAGGTTTATATGTAACTGATTTGAAATTTACTGGCATATATTGAGAAGAGCAAGTCAAGCAAGAATTCAACTTTTCTACTACATTTCTAAATGCTAAGCATTTAACTGAGGAGTATAGATATTATCGACTAATAGAAAGATGCATTCTTCAATACTGCAATCCATATTTGAAAGCATTCATTAATTTGGACAATTTTATATGTTTTCTTATTAACTTGCCAGTCTTTATCAGGCTGAGCACAGAGTAGAACATGCCACTGAACTGCAGCTACCAATATGCTCTATCAAAGCATATAGAATATAGTGCATTGTTCCAGAATATATTGAGGGTAACAACTTGTATTATTTGAGAGATGAACTCCTAAGAAAAAAACAAGGCTGGATCATGCGAAGTTAAGACCATTTTGACACATTATCATCTTTGTCTTTCTCAAAAAAAGTTTCCATTTTCTCACTCACAGTTGTTGCTGTATTGTTCTAAAGGACATGAACAAAGAACAACATTAGTTTGTTTTCTGCTACAAGGGTTTCAGAGATTTATTTTCTTGTTTTGAAGTAAAAGGAGGTAGAAACAAGAGCTATGACTTCAAAGAAAATTTTGCCAGTTTCAAAGTTCAACCACTCTCAGGCACAATGCTGCTACTGCTGTCCAAAATCCTGAAGATGATGATTTTAAAAAAAAATCTCTAATTTGGATGCCATCTGGATGGACCAGCTAGACACTGAGACAATGTCCCAAATGCACAGAACCAATTAGCCGTCCAAAGTCCACTAGCTGTGCAACTCCCGACTCACACAGATCACAGACTCAAAGAACTCAAGATTCAGGTTCTGCAGAACATTGACAAGTTAGTGGGTCTGAGCAGCATTTACACTCTTATATCTAAGGGAGAAAAACAAAATTGTCTTGAAGAGATGTCCTCATCTCATCAATATGTGGTAGTCTGGACACCTACTGCACACTGTGATTTTCACTGGGGCCATTAACACCTGTGCATGAAGCTAAGCATAGCTAAACTCAATATCATTGTCCAATTTAGAGAGGTGCATATTACTCTGATGGCTAAATAGAAAGCTCTGTATGAAGGAACAACTCACTTTTCTATGACACTATGCATCTCTGCATTGGGAACATGTTGTTCTGAATTTAGACCCCATATCAAATTTTACGTAACAGGGTAACAAAACTAAGCATCCACAGAGTTGCATAGATATTACCATACTGTGAATAACAATATTACCTTCAAATGTGTGGTGTTCATTCAGGTAATCACAATCTAAGGACATTGAGCAAGGTTCTTCTGTTATTACTGAAAATATTTAAATCTTTCCAATCTCTGATGGTCCTGATTATTTTAAGAACTCTCTCACAGTCTGATGGAAATCTAGAGATTTACCAGTGACCACCAAACATCCGTGCTGTCAACATAGAAGATTTTGGAAAGAATTCCCAAGAGAGGAGGGTCCTGGAAGACATCAGTCTAATAGCTCTGACCATGACAGTTTAAAAATGAAAACTCAGCATATCAGAGATTCAGTACCAACGAGTCTGTTCTAGAAAAAGTTCTGTCCAGGCTTCAGGTTCTTTACAGTTATTGTTATACAAATACAATGTGATGGTATCACACTGCTGTATCCCAGAGTCATAGATTCTATTTTTTGAAAACTATAGGCCTTTAAAGAGACCTACAGAGTATGCACAATAGTTACAAGGCATCTTGATAGGGTCACAGCAGTTCTAAAACCCACATCATGGGCTCAGAAGAAAGGCAAACCAGATTTCTCAGCACGCAAGTCCATCATTGCCCTAAAAACAATCCTCAAGTGACCATTCCTGAACTAGCTGTCTTACTTTATAGTGTCGCTCTACAGCCTTAAAATCAAATTTGTATATTCAGTAAGTTAATATGCCAATAACCAAGTCAATATGGAGTATTAATCTTTATCTCATAGTAGTATTCCCATCTTTCACAATGATCACCTTTCACAGTTTTTACATTACAGATAGGATAAAACCTACAAGAAACTTACGATATAAGAATAGGATATAAGAATTAAACGATCTGCTTTTTCCAAATGCACTCTACCCAGTACTACAGCATACTGTTCTTCATACAACATTTTAGCTCATTATATTCGTCTGCTCTTCTGGTTTATTTTTTTGTCAAAAAAACAATGAAATGTGGACTGATGGAGTAAACAGCAAGAAATCAGTTCCATGAACACCTTGGGAAACAGTCTAAAATACCTCGATTTGCATTTTAATTTTTGAGTGTTTATCTTGTAGAACTAATCTTCTCAGAACTTCACACATGAAATCACTCAGAAATCAATGGAGATGGCCCCAAAGAAAATACACTAGCTTCTGATGAAATTCTACTGGGGGGAAGGCCAAGGGGGAGATTTGCCCAGAACTAGAAAATGTGGCCTGGCAAGAACTACTCTGTATATTTCACATTTCTGACACACAAGTCACTGCATATTCCTCACCTCAAAAGCCTTTTGTTACACTCACAAAAACATAAAAGAAGGATTTAGATGATCATCACAGTGATCTGAAAAATCAAAATTACCGAAGATTTTATTATAACATTACTTTCACACAGGACCTTTTTTTTTTTTCAAACTCTCAGAACTCACAGTTGACAAAAATTATGCAACCTACAGAACTCCAGGATCACCTGTGCCTATACTACACATACGAAAGTCTTAATTTGTTATGCCAGTGCAGATACAGACTAAAGTCTGACTCTCCTCAAAATGTTTATCTAAGTAGAGAATTATAAAATTCTGATCCACTTTTTATACTGCACATGGAAAACATCAGACAAAGGTGTTAAAAGCTTTTCCATTATTATCCACGGAGACAGCGGCAGAGTGAGAATGCACCTAAACAGAACCCTTTAACCAAACCCTATGATTACATCCTTTCAAATTCCTGTTCAGTTTTCTTCTTAGCCCACTACTTAGTCCAAATGAGTATCCAGTTTACCAAACCCCAAGACCATTCTTTAATTAAGTTTAAGCAAACCGGGGCAGGAGGTCTGTTTTCCCAAAAGAATACTTTGGCATGAAACTGGGAAAACAAAGCAGATTTAATAAGGACCTGTAAGAATCAGGCTAGGGAGAAGTGGTATCTCTCCACAAAATGATGATTTCCTTCCTTTCTTCTGAGTACAAGGAACTGTCTTGGCATTCTCAGTTCTCACCAGCGGTGCAGTACTTTTGCTCTCATGTTGCTTTTTTACAGCAGCTGGATGTGACTTCTATCTCAGGTCCAATTACTGCTTTCATTCACAGAAGTCAAGTGAATTTTAAAAATAATTCAGCCTGTAAAAACACTGCTTAAAACACTGCTTAAACTAAGAGCTTAAGGAAACTATACAAAGTCAAAAAGGATTAAACCTTACACCAAAACCAAACACAATAATTACCTTGTATAAGTTAATTTTTAACCACATATGTCTAAAGCCTCTTTACTATACTGAATACTAATGTCTACAGTCTGCTAACCATTTACTATATTGTTTTTGAGCAGCTAATATGATTTCACATGTACAATGTGGTAATGACTCAAGTCTTCTACTGGATCAGTCCCATTGTGGTAGACACCATAATAAGAGCAAGCAAGTGGAAAAACCTTAAAATGAGTTTGGTAGAAGAGGGGTAAGCAAATATTTCTGCAGACTATCATTAGTTGACTACCTCTGATGTCCTATTTAGTCCATGGTGCATCCAGAGCACGATTCACAGAGCATCTGTGCCTGAATCACCATCTTGGGGATGTGACTGGGAAAAAGACAAAAAAAAAAAAAAAAAAAAGAGCCTGGGCTTCTAACTACAGGATCACAGGACATTTCAGATTAGAAAGGACCTCTGGAGATTTCCAGTCCCATCTCCTGCTCAAAGTAGGATTGCTATAACATCAGATTACGCTGCTCAGGGCTTTAGTCAGTCAGACCTTGAACACCTCCATGGAAAGAGGCAGTAAAACCTGGCTGGGCAACATGTTTCAGAGCTTTACTGTCTATGTGATTAATGAATCACATATATAAAAAAGCAGGCTCCTCACTACAAGTAATTTCACATCCTATCAGGTACAACTGGTGAATGAGACGCTCAACAGGACAAGTAAGTGCGGACGTATCAGATATAAGACCATTTATACACTTTTCAGTCAAGATCTTTTTCAGAATTATGTACCAGATAGTTGTTCTTTTCAAATATGAAGATAAAATGTGTTAAAAAATACTTTGACTGAAGTTGTGGTGTTGATTTAAAATTCTGAGCTATTGTAATGAAAGATCATGGTATAATTTCTCAGGGACAATTTGTGAATGCATAGAGGAATGTAATCTACCATAAAAGTACTCTAAAGAAAAGTCATCTGAAAGAAAAAATATGGCCTATGAAGTCAAGACAATTTCATTTTACCTCAGCCTCACAAAGTGCCTGAAGACCTTGTAACACTATGGCTGCAGGTGAAGCTTGATCTGGTTTTGTGCATTCATTCAATACTTGCGAAATTGCGGCCAACATGTCTGCTCCATGTTGGTATGGCCTAAAAGAAAAGAAATACATGAAGATATAAAGCAATATGCACATATACACAAAAGTTCTGCTCTATATACAAGTGGTCAAGCACTGCTTCTATACAAAGAACAACTGTTGAATAATACGAGGAACTGGGGAAGTGGATAGAGATACAAAGGAGGATGTGATGGGCCGTTCTGAGTGGCAGAGACAAGTAACTCTACAGATGTCAAGTTTGATAAAAAGCTTGTAACTAATCTAGGAAAATCTTTGCCAAATAAAATCACGAATATTAAGAAGTTGCAGTATCCAAGAAATTAGTAAGAAAGAAAACCTGCCATGTGCTATTAAATAAAGCATGTTATTATCCATTTTCCTTTTAGTCTTTCAGGGGCATTATGTCTGAATTAAGACCAAATCTGCACTTTACAATATACATTTCAGAAGAAATAAAGGTCTTTATCTAAATAGATCAATAGACAGAGAGATCATTAGCAGTTTCTTCTAAAGCTTAGTTAACCATTTTTTAAAATTGGGATGCCAAATTCTGATTCAGTGTGAGATATTTGCTTTGTTTCAAAGAGTAAACAGATGGTTTCTGTTCATTTTCATTTTAACATTACTTATATGTGCTTTATACTGATCACAATAAAACACAAATCTGATTACTGCTGAGATGCACACTGACTCAGGAATTGTACATATCCAGAAAAACATTACTCAGAATTAAAACAGACTCACTAAAAATAATCATACAGCTCTAAAAGACGGCCAAACAAGTTCTGTTTTTTTTTTCCCTACAAAGACAACAGACAGATAAACTCTTGTGCTTACCTATGCCTACATATATCTCTTATGCAGGCAGCTTTAGCAATCAGCTTTTCCCACTGAGCATCTTTGTCAAGAGACAAAGAACGCACATCAGATACAGCCATGAATTTCTGCAATTCTGGGTAAATCCGATCCTGGAAGAGATTTAATTTTAGATTATCACTACGGTTTCTGAAGCTGGCGACAAGATTTTATGTTGCTAGTATTTTTACATGATTTCTAAATGAACACTTATGTTGCATATCATATTTTACAGACTAATGAAATGCTGAGATTCAACTGGCTTTTACAAACCACATCCCTCCTGCCATTTCACAAACAAACTGAACAGAAATACAGGTTTGGTTTCTACTGCACATAATGCAAAGCAGAGAGCTGTATCTCAAAAAAAATTTTATTAATCTATCCCTAGATCTCATGAAATGAAAATCAGATTTTATAAAAGAAATGTAACAGTGAAAACTTTCAATAAAGACATCACTTCCACCACTTGATTTACATTGCTGATAATGATAGGTTAAAGTAAGTAATGCTTTGAAATGAAGCACGTGGTTTCAACATTTTCTGGTTTGAAGAAGAAAATTTTAAACTATATTTTTTGCACAGTGCCACAACAGTATTTTTCTAACCTGTCTTTCCCATAAAGATGTCATCAGGCGCAGAGTAATAGCTCTAAGTTTTGGTGTGCTCCCCAACATCTGTATTGCACGTAGAATCTGAGCTACACAGACCTGAAAGTAGTAAAATATTTTTATACATTTTTAAAGCACAAGAACAAGGAGAAAGCTATAAATCATTGTTTAAACAAGTTACAACTCAATTTTATGACAACTTTTAGTGCACAGTGAATCTAAAGAGCATTTTCACAGGATATTTAAACTAAATAATCATTCAGTACAAACAGATAAGCACAATGCTCATTTTGCCCTTTAAAACAAATGGCATATCCCATCATAAACGAAGCTTTTTCAGTCTAAATCACTTGTTGACTGTACATAAATGACATGTCATTGATGTTTCTTGCTTTACCAGCAGTTTTCATTCTGACCTTGTGCACACCCAGTGTGGGTAGGGTGTACAACACATCCAGGTACAACGCAGACTCTAGAGGTCTTCCCAGTTTAAACATTAGAACTGGGATCAGATTTGGGACCTAAAATAGAATTAAAAAATAAAAGGGATTTTACTTTTGAAAATAATTTAAAACATTTTAAACACAATTAAAATTTAAATATTAGGACCTCAATACCAAAATATAAACAACAGAATTCACCCACAGACCTCAGCGATATTTATAAAGGCTGTTGCAATTGTCACACAACTCATTGGTCTCTTTTTAGAGTTGGGAATGAGTATTGCTAAGGTATTAAAATACTGCATAGGCTCAAAGACTTTACAGAAATCCATCTCACTTTTCAAATGAATCCTTTAATCACTGGACAACATATCTAAATTTACTGCATTACTATCAAAAGTAAATGTTGACTGCTTTGTTGCAATGTATATTGTGGTGACACTATACACTGGTATCTCTTGGAAATTAATGATTATTTGTACAAAAAAGCATTAAAGGGCAAGCTAACACAGGTGATGCTGTTGTGAGTGTTTAATGAAGGTCACCTGATAAGAAAAAGTAAGGTGATGAGGCTTTCTACAGAGGTCTGCAAGGAGCCTCACAATCACAGGCCTTGGTTCTCACGGTTCTCTCATTCAATCACCCTAATAAATGCTTGACAGACAAAAGAGCTAGGTGCCAACAGTCCTGGAGTTCCTGCATAGCACTGATCATAAATTCTCAACACAGATGGTGGAGGAGCCAGCAAGAAGTCGTGTACTGCTGGATCTAGCACTAACAATCAAAGGAGGACTGGTTGGAGACGTGAAGGTTGGGAGTAGCCTTGGTTGCAGTGACCATGAGAGGTGAAGTTCAGAATTCTGTAAGGAAGCATGACAATAAACAGGATCAATAACCTAGATTCAGGAGAGCAAGCTCTGGCCTCTTCAGGATCTCCTTGGAGGAATCCCACTGGCTAGGACCCCAGAGCAAAGGTGAGCTGCTTATTATTCAAGCATCACTTTCTCCAAGGTGAAGGCTGGTGTATCCCTGTGAGTAAGAAGTCAGGCTGAGGGGGCAGGAGACTTGTGTGGATGACTAAGGAGCTCCTGGCAACACGAGACAGAAGAAGGAAGTATACGAAATACGAAAAAGGGAGACAAGCCATTTGGGAAGAATAGAAGAGCACTGTGAGATGGAACACAGAGGGCCAAGGCCTGTCCAAAATTAAATCTGGCAAAGGATGTCAAGGACAACAAGAAGGACTTCCTCAAATATATCAGTAGCAAAAGGAAGACAAGGACAAAATGTAAATTTGCTGCTGACTGGTGTGCCTATGTGACCAAGGAAACAGAGAAGACAGTGATACCGAAAGCCACCTTTGCTTTTTTATTCCTAAGGCCAGCCTTCAGGTTGACCAGGTGCTGGAGACACAAGAGACAGGTCTGGAGAAATGAAAACTCACTCTTGGTCAGGAAGATCAGGTTTGAGATAATTTAGGCCACCCACAAAAAAAAATCCATGGGCCCTGATGGGACTAATACACAAGTGCTGAGGGGGCTGGCAGGCTAGGCCACTTTCCATCGTCCCTAAAAAGTCCTAGAGAACAGGAGAGGTGCTTGGGGTTTGGAACAAAGCAGTGTTACACCATTTTTCAAAAAAGGGAAGAGGACCCAGGCAACTACAGTCTCACTTCCATTCCTTGAAAGGTGAAATGACTGGCTCAATGAGGGGCAGAATGGTGGATGTTGTCTACCTTGATTTCAGTTAGGCTTTCTATGTTTTCTCCCATAACCTCAGGAAGTCCAGCTCAGGAACTGTGATGGATGGATAGATGGATGGATAGATGGAGTGAGTGAGGCAGATTGAGAACTGCTGAATGGCAGAGCTCAAAATATTGTAGTAGGGGCATGGAATCCAGACTGACTAAATGAATCAAATCTTATTTAGAAAAGCATTCAGATCCCTGAAGATCAGCTTCCTCAGGTCTCTCCTTCCTCAGTTGTCAGAAGAAGCTTATTCCAAGTCCTGAGACTACCTTAATTTCCGGTTTTGAATTTTACTTCATGTTAAACAGGAAATTTACCTGTGAGTCTAGAAAAGACAAAAGCATTCTAGGGGGAAAAAAAGTATTTGTTCCTATAAGGAAAATCATATATTTTATGAAGATATTCTCTTTTAAAAATTGTTTTAAGAGCCACATATTCAAATTACAAGTTTGAGAAAAAAAAAATCCAAAATGCTCTAGTACAATGAAACTGCTTCTCATTTCCAGCATATCACAGTTAAACAATACTGGCACTAATTTCTGTTCAAGTTATATTAAATCTTCAAACATTTAACAGTTTCAAAAGGATAGAAAACAGAAAAATTAGCTTTTGGTACGTAGCAGCTGACTCGGACAGTGGGCAAACCTGCTGCTTAGCAACACTGCAGGTCAGGTCTCCCATTAGCCACCTAACACAGGGCTCGAGTGTTTTGTTTTGAGATGCTGTTCGTTGTCCAAAACAACGCCCAGTTATCCTGGTAGCCCTCTCTTTAAAAGCAAGATTAAACATGCCAGGCAAAACACTGCAGTTTCATCAACCCGGCTGATGACAGTTCTCATCCTTGGCAATTCAGTGATTTCTTTTATTTTTCTCTTAAGCTATAGATAACTATCATTTCTGAAAATCATAATGTAAGAAAGATAGTTGGTAAAGAAGATGCTTGATAAACTGATCTCTTATTCCTTCACATTTCCTTATATTGATGAGAAATTACCTGCCATATGGCCCTTCTGCCAGAAAAAAGAATAAGAGAGAGACAGAGAAGAGTAAACTAAATAAAATTGTGTTCAATAGGAAAAACAATATAATCCAAGAAACGCATATATTGTGTCCCCAGAGTTAATTCGATCACTTTGCATTTTTCTTGCCAGTTGTCCTTAGAAGCAATGCATATCTTGGAAGGTGTTTTAACACTGAATATTTAACATCCACTGCCCTATACAACAATCTAACCCAAAAGCACTAAAGAAAATCCACTGAAATGAAGTGCTCCTGACTTTATTTCTAGGAAATACAGGAGTGAATTCTGAAGGTAAGGTAGCACCAGCAAATTTTTTAAGCATGCAAGGTGTGCACGTGAAAACAAGTAGATGCTCAAAAGCATCCAGCACTCTCTAAAATCCTCTAATAAAGACAAAATACTGAGCAATACTGAGCAATACACACACTTGAAGTACTGTCCCTCTCAGTGACATGCAAAAATAAGAATGAAGCTTTACCTATACATGTTATGAAACAGGCTAGGCTTTCAAAAGTGTCCCTGGTTCCTCTTGAGGTCAGCTCCTGTTCTCTACAGTTTCATATAGTTCAGTGCCCTAGCCAATAAACTTGTATCACCAATACTCTGTCCACAAGAAATTACTACAATAAGACCATTCCTTAACAGCAGCTCTCTAAAATTCACATGATCAGCATAGAACACCACCATCAGGCAACACTTCAGCCACTTTAAGCAATCCAAATCCCGCTGAACAGACCCTTAACTGCAGTTTCACTCAAAAATATTTTTCTTTTTGTTCTCTTCTCCTCTCCAGAGAACAAAGTAATGCATCTTCTGATAAGATTTCCCAGAAGGTTATCAATCATTCCAGCAGTTGAAAACCATAAAAAAAAAAGGATGTTCTCTAGAGCCTCATAATCCTCTAATAATGGTAATAGATTTTATGTTACTATTCACTAGCGACCTCTCTGTCAGATGACTTAATTTTTTTTCCCCTTTGCAGCATGGCTGGTTTCACACAGAGTATAATAACAGCTTCTGCACGACAAGACAATTCATCCGATTAGAAGGACTGTATTAAGCCTTTCACAAACAGCATGCGTCAGGACAGCCTCAGCAACAATTCCATTAAAGAAAACCTAGTAACATATGTGACACTGTTTCTTCTTTGGTCTTTTTAAAAGATTTTTGGCCTTTCTTCCAGGATGTTTCAGGTCATTACTTCAAAAAGTGTTAGCTGAACAGTGATCAAATATAATCACTCATCGTGCACACTAAACAAGCTTTCAGGATTCTACTGACTGGGGAAGGGGGAGGTACAAACTCCTCTGTAGGCTTCAGGGAGAGGGAAAGAAAAGAAACAAAAACATGACAAAGCCAGACCAATGTCTGCAAAACCAGATGCTGCAATTATTTTCACATCTAAGAGGATTTTTGCAAGGCTTTATTAATTTACTACAAAGCCTCTGTCTGAAAACATTACTCAGTGTGGGAAAAGGCACAGTATTTGTAAACCCTTTCCGTGTGGTTGCAGTAAATAGGCAAGCAAAAAATGATAGCCATCTAAGTACATGTTCCCATTTTACCCTGAAACACTGGATCAACTGCGATCTTGGCATGGCGATTGCTCTTAGCTTTTCAGCAGAATATCAACAAGCTACAAGCAGTAATCAGCCAAACCATGAAGTAGCAGAATAATACAGAAACTACTGATCGTCTTGACTACTAGAAAAAAATAAAAGTGAAGACTACTCAAAATGCTACTGCTACACCTTACCACACTGCAATCTTGTGACGAGCTTTACTCCTGTTATAATTACAAAACATTCTAAACACTGGTTTACACCACTTATTTTTCTTATCCTTTTTAAGAGATGATTTATCTACACAGAACTACATAAACCCCAGAAGCAAATAATGAAATATTTCCAAAACAATTCCAAAATTTCCAAATTTCCAAAACAATTTCCAAAACATGAATTTGCCCTGACTATTGTTTTGGTTGCTGTCCTCTCAATCCTCATTAAAATTTTGCTTTAGTGAAAGTAACTGCTCCTCTCTACTGTAAGGAGCACCACACTACAAAAACAGTATGATAACCTGTCACTGAGCTCAATCTCCTTGGGGCCATTTAGTCGACTCAGAACTAAAATAACTTGCTACAATCAATACAGCAGTAGCTTTGTGATCCCAAGTTCAACTAGCCTGGACTATAACCAGCCCTTAAGTCCCGCTTTTAAAAAGTGTTTGGATATTTTGGGATAAAAATTATCATTAGATATTGCTTACTGTAAAATACCAAGTCTCCTTGAGAGCAGTTCCTAAGGATATAGAAGGGAAATATCACCTCACTCAAACATAATTTTGTTCTTATTCCAAATTTCCAAACATTGCATAGCAGAGTTACAGTTGTATTACTAATTACAAAATTACTTTGTACCAGCATAATGAACTACTAAATTAAAACACTTCATATGCTTTGCTTCTGAGTATTTTAAGGTCAACAACAATCTAAAACAAAGAGGAAAAAAAATCTTACTGTTTACACACTCTGTTAGCAGGCCAAACACAACTGAGGTAGGATGACAACAACAATCATGTTTTGAGTTTCATGCTTTAAAAAACAGTTTCACATGGACTTCTGCTGATCATTAAGAAAAAGAAAAATGCTGCCATTTAAACTTCACTTCATTGCTGCATTTGAACACAAGCCATTTTTTCCCAGTCAAGGAAAGGCATTTTTCCACTACCTCAACAACTTTGTTCTGAAGTAGACAGACCACCACGGTCAGCTCAAGATGTTATATCTGCTAAAGACCTAAAACAAGTAGAACAATACAAAGCAAATAAAGGCACTCAATGGTGAAACCAAACAACTATGAGATAAATTCTGTTCAGTGCACTTGCCTAGAGCTCCTGCACACTCTGCTGACTTGCATTTAAAATTTGACCCTAAATCTGTAATCATAGAAGTTACTCCAATTTACCCAAAAAGAAATTCAAAACCAAATCACTCCTCACAGGCTCAGTTCAGGCTATTCTCTCCAGGTACTATATTACTTAAGTAATTTCTTTCAGCAAGCTATTGCTTTTTGTATTTTGAACAATGATATCAAATAGTCAGAGGAACAGCAGATTACAACTTCACTCTTCTACACTCTGGATAACACAACTGATTCATAACACAACTCAATGAGTTACTTTGGCAAACTTTATTAGAGGCAATCTATAGAGAAAAAATGAGAAAAAAAATGGAAAAAAAGAGTCTGGAGCTACGTTGCATTTTTTACTAGTCCATTACAAACACAAATTGCCTTACTTGCAGCACTTTATATCAAAAACGAAGAAAAGTTTCTCAGGAAAGAGAAGATGTACTTCTGCTGCACATGTCACAGGTAGCCTTTCCTTTAAGGATAATTAATTTATTAACAAATTCTTAAGCCTGTATTCCTGGTTGTACACTATGCAGTGGACATGTCAAACCACTCAGAGCAGGATGAGTTGTTTATACTAGTTTAATTCATGAATGGATTTGCAAGAAAAAAAAATGTTAAGCAAGTGACATATTCCATGCAAGCTCATCTTTGCTTTTACGTGCAAGTTCAACTCATTTTGCTCACTGCTAACCCTTGACCCCAATTAAATGCTTCTGAGCAGAAATTGGGAAAGGAAGAATTCTAATAATTACCATGCCAAGAAAAACCTAAGAAAATGTCTACTAGCTACCTGAATCTGTGTGTTCTACCTCAAAAAACAATCCCTTGCAGTTGACGTAGGAAGTATATCCTGAAGATTGGTCTTTGATTTTTGAGGTATAGCTCAAACTACTCCAAAGAACAGATCTCCAAGAGTAATAAATGTATCTATCTATGACATATTTCACAACAGAAACCTCTACATTGTTAGCAAAGTTAGTGTTTTTCCATCTGTGAATGTGATGACCAGTCTAAGTCAGCATCCTGAAAGACCACACAATCTTTTTCCAGAAGACTGTAACTGGCAATTCTGGAAACAATACTCATTTCTCTACCTTTTGCGAGTGGGAGGTGAGGAGAGACAAAGGGATGGTGAGGCAAAGGGAGAAGTTTAACCCTGTAGCAGAGTAAACATGTTTTTTTATATTCTAACTTAAATAAATGAAACCATCTGTTAAGAAAGGTTAAAGAAATGCTCAAGGTTTCCTTTCGCTCTGAAAACAATTAAACAACAATTAATTAAATAAACTGTATCCCGTGTTCTTTCAAAAGTTATCATCATGCTCTCTTAGTCTGCAATCAACAAGATCACCAGCACTGTGGAAATTGCTCTATGAGCCTAAGATATTTTAGGGTTTTAACACTTTGGGAGGAAATATTACTGCAATGCATTTCTTTCCATCACACACACACACAACATTTATGACCTGGTCTGGTTATTTCTCTGTATAAGATTTTAAACAACATGCAGCATGGCCATATGCTAAATGAAATGGCAGAAAGAAGTCGATAAATGAAAGGGAAGCCAGGTATTACACACAGCAGTCAAAGCCATGTCAAGTGCCCTGTTGCCACAGCCATCTGCCAAAGTACTGTGGCACCTTGACTCGCCTGTGGTTTTGGGGTGTTTTTTGGTTTTAGTTCTCCTTTGCTTCAAGTTATTTAGCCATTCTCTAGAATGTAAAGGTTTAAGGTCATGGTAGAATCTAAAAAACAAACAAACAAAAGACAGAAATACCTCCCTCTGAAGGAAAATACAAGCTCTCTAAGCAAATTGGAAAGAATAACTAAGTGGATACAATAAGAAACTGAACTAAAAAAAAAAAGAAATCCAGAAACACTTGGTTTTGTGCATTTCCAGGAAGTACTTAATTTTGAGGAGTCAGTCCGGTGACTTCAGACATCTTGTACGCCAGGACAGCTGTTCCACATACTATTATTCAATAAGAATTGCAGTGAGGACACTGAACAACTATTTCAAAAATAAACCAAAGGAAACCAAAGGTCCTGTTACTATTTAGAATGGTACAAAGAGCCTGCAAAGGCAACAAAGTTTAAGGACCCTGAAGTTCAGCCTTTGTAGAACCTTACCTTGACTCTGCAGCCATCTGATCTGACTAAAATAAAGTAATATCTTACTCAATATGAGCAAAAACAGTATCCCTGTACATGTCACAAAACAAGAACAAATAACAATAAAGTGAGGGAAATAGAGCAAACCAGTTTTTAACCTTTTTTCCATTTCACTGAAGCGATGACTGCTAGAGATTCAAAATATGATATGGACAAGTTGCGGACAGCTCAAACTCCTCAGCACTCCTCAGTTTAAATTACAGTTTTCTTGCAAATATCTGATATACTTGCTGCATTCATTGTACACTTCTAAGCAAAAAAACAATGCTACATCTACAGAAGTAACAATGAACCACCCTTTAATAGTCAAGGAAACCTTCTTTTCTTATTCTGTCTCCCATGTGTATACATTCTCAAACTGCACTAAGAAGTGCAAAACGTTAAATTCATCTGGAGATTTTCCAGTTCTCAAAAAGGAGGTTAAACTGTGCTTTTTGTCAGTTTGGTTAAGGCAAAACACATACTGTTTTTTCCTCCTCAGCAATGACCTTACAGTTCACAAAAATTAACGCATTCTACATATTCTTTCATGACCATATTATATTCGTAACACAGATAAGTAACTCCACAACAGAGGTCTGTGATATTTTCCAGACCAAAATCTAGACTTTTAAGTTTGTTAAATTAAAGGTGTCTAAACACAGCAGTCAGAACTATTTTCTCTGCCTGTGATGCAAAAAACATGCGAGCTTTAATACAGCTGTCCTTAAATCACAACTATCTAAAAATATGAAACAAACAAAAAAGGAAGGCTTACAGTAGGCAATCCACAGAAAATTAAAATGGGATGGTTTAAAAAGTTTCCCAGCCAAGGAAATGGAGTTGTTACTGAAAGCACTGCATGACGGGCCAGTTTCTGCACAGCATTTCAGCAACTGTTCAAGAGCAAGCACATCCTGGAGTGCTTCCTTGGAAGAACTACACAGCTTAGCACATGCATGAAGTAGATGAAGTACATACTCCACATGCTATATATTTTCTTCCAGTGCTATGGAGTACGCTAGCTATTCGAAACTGACAGAAATAATAATAAAAAAAAAGACAAACAAAACCAGCTTGTCTTTATGATATACCTGAAATTAGGAGCAAAGCTTTTCCTTCACCACATATTTTTATTTTACAGTTAAGACATATTTGACTGGTTCTGTTTAATGTCTCCTTGCATTGCCTGTCATGGTTTCTTCATTAAAAAGCCAGATACCTATATTTTTTTTTTCGAGGTTATGCACGTAACTATAAACATACAGCCTAAACCTGGATTCAGTTTAGATAGTACAAATATTCAGATTTCTAAGGAAGCAGGACTATTATACATCAAACTCGTGGGGAATGATTTATGAGGTCACCAAATCCCAGAAATCATTTAGTAGCGGCTTCTTAGTTTTCTTGTGTTCTATTTTCTCACTTATTCATTGGGTAATATCAGCAAATAAACTAGACTTTTCCCCAAGTCTGAATAACTAAAAACTAACCAGAAAGAGAGACATAATGACTATTTTGCAGTAGAAGATACACAAATATTTTACAGGTAAAAGTCTTCTCTTTCCTGGCCACTGGAAAACTTCAAAAATATTCAGGTGAATGTCAAAACCACAGCCTGTATTTACCCTCTCAAAGAATCAAAATGTATTTCGAAACACTTAGCAGTTCTGTTAACAGCAAGCAATAAAGGTCAATATTTTTACAAGTTTTATAAAAACCTTGCTCTACTTCAAGCAATAAACCATTTTAAAGCCTAGGAAGAATTAAGGTGTGCTTGCACAATTCCAGAAAGTATGGGATAAGGTCAGAAAGTTCACAATTCCTTATGCCATGTTCCCAGATTAGACCACTAAGACCTAAACCCCAGTTATATTTTGTACTTGTTAATTCTCTGCTTATAAACTTAAAAGATTTGATATGACTGAAAAACATGTTCAAGACTCTACAAAACTAGAATGTAAAAAAAGGAAAAAAAAGAATTGCAACTCTCAGAACACGTTAGTTTTATCAGTCTACTGAATATAAAGAATTCAGCCTTCCCCTGACAGTATCCTCTCTGTCCTCTGAAAAAACACACTACCAGGAGTATCCCAGAACTACTTCCCTCAGTTAGTAATTAAGCTTGTTAGTTTCAATGCAACTCCAGCAATCTACAGCAAATCAGACTAAAAATCAGGGTATTTTCAATAAATCCACCATATTGGGCAATTAATCTAATGGACACTGATGAGGGAAGAAAAGGGAAATTTATTAAGTATGTTTTTACCTGAGAACAGTCAGCCTTGGCTACTTCTGTAATGGCACTGAGTACATCATGAAGACTGTCTCCAGTTTCTTTGACCAGGAGATAAGCCAGCAGAAGAAAAACATGACTAGGTACTTGAGTTGTAATAGGTAGCAGTGATTTCACTGAAAACAACCAGGCAGTGATTGCTGACTCCTCTTCCAAGAGTTCTATGATCTTCCAGGTGGTATACAATGAGCTGTAAGTATTGGTTATGGGGAAGAGGACCTTGCTGGACATCTGAGAACATGCAAAACACATACACACAGAAAAATAATCAAGTTTATATAGTACCATGAAAAAAATAAACAAGAAAAAAATCATAGCTAATAAAGTTTTATTGTCCAAATCTTTCACTATGGGTCCCACCTCAGTAACTGTAAAGAATAAACTGAAACAACAATATATTTCTTAGCAATCTTCTCTGAGATGATTAAGTATTGCTGATTTCCCACTCAGGACTTCTAAGACTTCTTCCTTAACTTGGCACACATCATTCCTCTTCCTCCAGATAATTAAATACTACTTCCTCACTAAAATGGAAACAGTAACCCAGAAATACATTAATAATCTCTGATCCTGACAATGGCACATACATCATTAGGCTACTACCTTCTCAAATATATTTTGAGGAAATTTCCTTATCTTAGTACTCTATAAACACCATGGCTTAAGTTAGACAAAGGTGAATGAACAGTAACCGTTTCACTTGTCACAACTCAATGAAAATAGATGCAAGTCTGGAAAAGGAAAGAAGTAACAGACCAATGAGAAGTCACAGTCGCTTTTACTCTTCCCCAGGTAGGTCTCTCTCATACATATATATGTGTGTGTGTATATATATGTATATATCAGCTTCTGTGAACAAATATATGCAAATACAAAAAAAAAACCCCACTTTTCTCCATCCTATTAATTTTTGTTTCCTCAGAAAATGTATTTTTTCTTTCAGAAATGACTTTACATTATTAATATAGCTGCAGGTCAAGAAAGCATTTGAAAAGAGAGATCTCCAGTTGAAAATTGTAAGTGTAAATCAGAATTAACCATCTGCAGCACTCATTCGCCTTTGAACTACAAGGGAAAAGACATACTCTCACTGAGTGGCAATAGCTGTTCTGCATAAAACTGCACAGCTCCATTTTAATCCTATTGTTCAGGGGAGTGTAACTACATACTAACTAACGGGATTTATAATATCCTTGTACTTTAGAAGATCTTTCTAAAATAGTTTTATTTACAATTAATTTATTCAAATACTTATTCTACTACAGATAACGTACATGGAAAAACTCTGCAACGTACAGTGTCATCTCTCTTGTTGGCACCAAAATCCTTTTTGGGTACAAATTTGTGAAACTATCATGTATTAAGAGAATTTTAAATTGTAGCTAAGGACACACTGTGGCCTAAAAACCCACTTCATTACCTAAATAGGCTATACTGTTTAGTATCTTAGAGCTTGCCTAACTGCGAGATTTTAAAATTTGAAATCAAGTTTAAACATTTTTTAGGGTAATTTTTTTCAATGTACGGAGGAAAAAATAAGTTAGAATTGCTAAAGTCTAAATTTAGATATTCCCCATTTCTCATTGCTTCCCCAAAGGCTGTGCCACACAACCGTACTCCTTCAATTTTGTTTTTAATAATCCATGAAAGGAAACTATCAGAGGACTTTCCACTTTAGGACTACATCTCACTCCAGCCTTCTTGTTAGAAAAGCTTAAGCTGACAGGACAGAAAAATATATATAAAATCCTCCAATGGCAAGGCAGTTATTCAGGTTAATCATGTCGTAAACATTTTTGAAAACCTGGAGAGCATAGGAGGGACAATTCCCCACCACCATCACTCCGAAAAAAGCTCCTGAAGACAATACACTGGAACTGAGGTGTATTTGCTCTTGGGTTGTTTCAGAGATGGTTGACTGTTCCATGGAGACTCTTCTTTTTCTTTCTTACCAGTTACAAGAGTAACAATCTATTTGGTGAAAAGTCTACATGACCAAAATTCTTTAAAGATGATAATCTCTTCATACCTATCAGATCCTGCAGCACGAATGGACTGAACTCATAGGAGCAATAGGAATAGGAATATAGGCAATATATTTTACAATTTTTTTAGTCTCTCAAGCAAGAACCAAAGCCTATCACATTTTCTGCCAACAATAACTAGGCAAAATGTGCATCTGTCTTTCCATTCTCATTGCCTCACACAGACTACCAAAGATCTATCATACTACTTGCTACAATCTTCAGAGGGATGTGTGACTACCAATGAGCCCAAACTCATCATCCTGTTAGAAAATCACTGCTGAAAACAAGTGTTTTTACAGCTTCAAGTGGTTAGCAGAAATGTTCACTTTAGTAGTGGTCTATGTTTTCCCGTGTTATGTGTATTTCTGACTGCTTCCATAAAATGTATTACACAAACAAGTTCACACACACTTAATCTTTCCTAGTCAGCTAGGCATAATGCATTGAAACTGCTAAATGCTTCCTACAGGGAAAAAAATAACAAAATTTACCAATTCCTTTTTATCCTTCACACCTTCCTGCTGTAACATTTCCAAAAGATTTATAGCCAACTGCTGCCTGGTAGTGCCAGAATCTTTCTCTGATAGGCAGTCCCCAACTGCTGTAGAAGATAAGATCTGTAACACAGGCATCACCAAAATGAGGGCTGTGGTTGGGATGTTCTGGGTTTCTGAACAGGAAAGGAGCTTGTAGGCTATTCAAGAAAGGAAAAAAAAGCTTGGTTTGGAAAAAGAAACCATCAGTTGTAATTTTAAGCATGACACAAACATTTCTAGGAAACATTCTGATCAAGCAAGGTAACAGTCCCAAGAAATACCGTAAGTACATACTAGAGCTAAAACGCAAAACATCTTCTGGTAAAACTCCAAGTCTAGAGGCACACATATTTCTGACCTTTATACCACAGCATCTGACATCAAGAAATGAATTTAGCATTCACTTTATTGAAACGACTGCAACACATTAACCGCAATTATTAGGTGAAAGTCTGAAAACATTGCCAAGACTGTCAGACCTGAGCTCTTAAGATCTGTCAAAAGGAACAGTCCAGGAGGCATGGGTCTCAACTGAGAATACCTTATTTTTTATGCAAAAATGAAACATACATAACCTGCAGGATTGGAAGAAGCTCAGTACCATCCGTATAGAAAATCAACACAGCAAGAAAACTTACCTTTATTACCATTATAATAGATGTTTATTTTTTTCTATAAGCAGAAAGAAACCAAGTCTTAAGAGTGTGGATTCTTCTTTTTCAAGGAAGACCTTACCTAGACTCAAGACAGACTTCTGCTGACTTGCTGGTGTCTGCAGCAGTAGCAGTGCTAAACCAACTACATACTGCTCCACTGGAAAATCCTGAAGAGGAAGAAAGAAAAGGTTCAAGTCTTCTTTATTTTTCAGTGGAGAAAACGGTGCATATGAGTAGCAACCGACACCCTATAAAGTGCTACTTTGTGTGTCATAGAGAATACACACACAGTAACACAATGCATGTGACAAAGAACACAATTATAGTAATAGAAGTGCTCTTCTAATTGAGAAAATAAACATTCTGATTTGTTACTTTGTTCAAATAATTTTGTCTCAATTTAATTTCCACATTAAAAGACTAACTGATAACCACAGAGTAAGTTCATTACAGTATCTGCCATTTAAAGATGTTCAAAAAAATATATAGAAACATTCAAAACATCTATGACTTCCATGCCACATACAGATGCCTTGAAAGCTTAACACGATGTTCTTTCCACTGAATGTTATTTTTTTTGATATTCCATGAAATCTTACCTCTTTTAAGAGCTCAAAGTGGTCATCTATTAAGGAGATCACAGATGAGCATTCTCCTGTTACATTTAAACACACTTCACAGAAGCATAACAGTTGTAGACAGAATTGGGATAACTGGACTTTCCAAAACACAGGATAGCACAGTAGGCTTAGAAATAGCTCTTGCAGAAAAAACAAGGCTTCTGTAACTTCTACCAAGTCCTTAAGCTGTAAAGTAAAAAGGTAGTTACACAAATATTTGTTTGGTTTTTTATCTCATGTTTATCTATGCAGAAGAACTACCTCAAATTTAAGTTTAGTTCATTTAGCTTTACAATATTTCCATTACGAATGCTAATAAGATCTTAAAGAAACATATATAGAGACCAAACCTAGGAATCTTTCACCAATAGATGAACTGTCATTTAACGTTCTAAAGTAAAATCAGACACATGTGAGAGAATAAAAAGATCTTTTTAAAATATCTTAATTAAGAGTATTCAGGTAGGTTTAAGAAAGCAACAAATTTCTAGGAAAAAAGTGGAAGTGTCAATGATCATGAGGGAAAAAATGCCTAAAAGGAGTTTTATGACTGTTCTACTGTACCATTTTAAGAAGTTGAAAGTTTGTTCATACATTTCAGTTTAGCAGTGTTTTCTGAATATAAGAAGATTTAAGACAGTCTCTAATGATTCTTGCAACCAAAAACCCCAGCATGTACTTGTCACCAAGGAAGAATAGATTTGAATCTGGACAACGCCTTAACTTTTTGTATGGAAAAGCTGCTCCTACGAAACACACTCTATGGTAACATTTCCATGGAGGAAAAAGGTTTCAGCACCTTCACACTAAGCCTATACAGCTTTTTACAATCAATAAAAAGCAGTAATATCATAACACTTCATATTTGAGGGAGTTTGCATGAATAGAAAGCTGACATTCTACGCATTTTACAAAGGAAGGAAAAAGATGGAGAGAACAATAAAGTTTGACCAATGTTATAGTAAAGTACTAGAGCAGAACACAAAACCAGTCCCCTATCCAAAGACAGATAAAAAAGTCCAAGCCTCCAGCAAACAGCACTCTGCAATTTGAAAGTATATTCAAAAACTTGAGCATACTCTGAAAGATTTATGTTTTACATTCAGATGCACTAATCCCAATAACAGCAAGGCAGACAGCACCTATGCAGCACACAAGTGCTCTTCATACAGCTTGTTCCATTGCTAACATTAGCCATGCGAAATTAAAAATAGCGTGTTTTTTTGACTAAAATAACACTACTTAACAGCATACTGTCTTTCATGTGTATTTACTGTATATTTACAGAAATTATTAATGGCAATTAGTGACTGAAAAAAGGTATGTATTTCAGTTTACACCTTTATGGCATATTTGAGCACTTTAGAGGTTTTATCTTTCACCAGGAAGAAACAGTGTAGTAATATTATGTACTAAGCTCAAGCTCAAGTCTACAAGAAATAGAAGACAGCACTGTGCTGTCTCTCAAAGAGCCATAGTGATACTATAACTGGTTTAAAAAGCAATATAAAAGATAGGATCAGGCTGCGACCCACCTGGAGGTGTGGAACCAAGTCACATAGAAGTAAAATAATCTGTGATTCCAACACAGAGGGTGCTTCCTTATTCTTTGGACCACGGGGCTTAAGTAAGATCTTCAGTAGGCCCGTTCTGAACTCTGCATATTCACGTAACTGTGATGGTTCACAATACAGGTATCTCAGAAATGGAGCCATTACACCAACATATGAACTCTGTGCCCTGAAAGTGAACATAGAAAGGAAAATCAAACAATTTGACATTCCCTGTATCCAGAGTAATTCACATAATGCAAAGATTTACAAAGTTGTTTAAAAAGGCATTACTAAATCAAACAGAAAAGACTAGTTTGACATAATGGCATCTAGCATCATAAGACCTTACATAACAACCACAGAACTAAGAACATTGGCAAAAGTCACAGCTTACAATAACATTCTATACTTTTATTCTTTTTCTTTTTTAACAGTTCAATAAAGTCACTTTGCTTACTGAATTCCATAAGAGGACACTGTAACACTGCACCATCAAGTTTTGGACGGCAACAACCATAATTGCTGTTTTCATATAAAAAAAAAAATCCCTTGTCAATTTTGCCCAATGGGCTTCAACAGCCAGGTGAAGGATGTGTGAAACAAGAATTAATTTAAACAGCACTGGTTTTTGGAAAAGAATTTATCACAGAAGAATTATTTCTACTTCACTATACTACGAACTCTGACTGTTCTTGACACCAGGAAAAGCAATCACATATAACTAATGGTCAATATATGAAAAAATATATCGAGAATCAAAATCGGGAATCTCTTTGCAATAAGGCACAGGTCTCCTGCAAAGCTTAAATTAAAAAAAAAGAAAGTCAGCAACATAGCTACAGCAATATTTTTCAACACAGAACTTCTTTCTACAGAAATGCTTGCAGAAAAAAAAAGTAAAAAAATTTAAGTTAGTCACACTTTCAGTACAAGTAATTGTTGTTTAAATTCTAAACAAGTCATAAGGAGGAAAAAAAAAAATCACTCCCTCAGTCAGGCATCTGACAAGACCCTTCAAGAACCCTAGACTTAGCAACTGAGTGGAGGAAAAAGTTACTTTTGCTTGAAATTCTTAATATTGAGAATATATCCTTGCCTAACGCAGTCCTCCCCACCCCCCCCAAAAAAAAATCATGTTTTATCTGCTTACTTAGAGTAATAGTACAAAATTCAATTTTAGTGTATTATTAAGATTGTACAGTCTTCTAGAAAACAAGAAAAAGTAGTTTAATTTTATCTGAAATGTAAAACATGCTGGTAAAATTTATTAAAAGATTAAATTGTGAAGTTGTTACAAAGCTTGGCATCTTGCATTCCAGTTTTATTGAACGAGTTCCTTGGAGATAAGAATGAATGAATGTTGAAGTTGTTGGTAGCTTGGGTATTTCGGAAAACAAATAAAAAGAACCACAGAACAGTTGAGTTCATAGAATCATACAATGCTTAAGGTTGGCAGGGACCTCTAGAGGCCATCTAGTCCAGCGCCCCTGCACACGCCTAGAGCACGGGGCACGGGGTGGTGTCCAAGCGGGTTTGGAAGATCTCCAGAGAAAGAGACTCCACAGCCTCTCTGGGCAGCCTGTTCCAAAGGCAAGTTGGAAAGCACCTCTGGAATTAACCCCACTATCACCATTCAAAGGGCAGTTAAAGCCTGTGTGCAGTCTAGTTTTCAGCATTTCCAAAGACTCCACCACCTCCATGAGCAACCTTTTCCAGCATTCAACCACACTTAGAATAAAAGAAGTGTTTTCTTGTATTCAGATGGAATTTTCTGTTAGTTTTTGCCTGTTGTTTTGTGGTCTGTCACTGGGTGCCACTGCAAAGATTCTAACTCCACCTTCTTCACACTCTCCATTAGGTGCTTGTAAACATGCATAATCTGCCTCTGTTCTCTGCACTGTGTGGGTACACAGAAAAACCTCAGCAAGCTCATTTCCACTAAAGGGTACGAGATCTCCCCCTAATGTGATGCTACAGGTGCTTCCTTTCTTATATACACAGGCTAGGGGTTGTACTACTTCCACTACTTTTTATTGATTAAACAGCCCATTTTGTTCTTATCAGCTTAAACTCTTTGCTTGCCAACTTTATTCACCACTTCCTCACTGTCCATTTTGTCACTTCCGCATGGTTCATAGCTCTCCTCATACTAGGTCAGCCAGCCTGTTGACAAAGGTATTTCTACCATATATTTTTTTAACATCAGAAAGGACATTGAAGAACTTCACTTCTAAAGACATTACTCTTTAAAAAAGGAGACAAATAGATCCAATCTTGGATTTTCTTTATCATCCTTCAATTTGTACAGGTGAGTTGTACCTGCTTAGAGGTCTTCTCTTTAAACAAGAAGACAAAATTTTGACTTTTTTTTTTTTTTTTTTTTTTTTTTTTTACACACTTGCAAAACTCCACTGGTCTACATACATAGGTGGTGTGATTAGTAAGCTACTCTTTCACAGACTTACAGAATGGTTGAGGTTAGAAGGGACCTACAGGGATGATGTAGTCCAACCCCCCTGCACACGCAGTATTACTTAGAGCACATGGCACAGGGTGGCATCCAGGTGGGTTTGGAAGATCTCCAGAGAAGGAGACTCCACAGTCTCTCTGGGTAACCTGTTCCAGGGCTCCGTCACCCTCACAGCAGTATTCCTTTTCCGGTCACTGGTCACCATCGAGAAGTGTTTGGTATCCTCCTCCCTACATTCACTTCTCTGGCATTTATAGATGTTGATCAGATCTCCTATCAGTCTTCTCTGAGCTAAACAGGCCCAGCTGATTTAGTCTTTCCTCATAAGACAGATTCTCCAGTCCCTAAATCATCTTTGTTGCTTGTCACTGAACCCTCTCTAGAAGCTCCATATGCCTCCTGTACTGGGGAGCCCAGACTTGCACCCAGTACTCCAAGTGTGGCCTCATCAGAGCTGAGCAGTGGGGCAGGATCCCCTCCCTCCACCTGCTGGCAACGCTCTTCCTGATGCAGCCAGGATCCCATTGGCCGCCTTGGCCACGGGGCCACATGGCTGCCTCATGGGGAACTAGTTGTCAACCAGGACTCCCAAGTCCCTCTCTGTGGAACTGCTTTCCAGCAGGTCAGTCTCTAATCTGTACTGGTGCCTGGGGTTATTCCTGCTCAGGGGCAGGACCCTGCACTTGTCCTTGTTGAACCTCATGAGGTTCCTCTCTGCCCAACTCTCCAATCTGTCCAGGTCCCTCTGGATGCCAGCACAGCCCTCTGGAGTGTCAGCCACTCCACCTAGTTTGCTATTGCCTGCAAACTTACCATTAATAGTTCAGCACCACAATATCTACAACATAAAGGGGATCAATTTTCTAACTTAACTAGGTTTCTATTTTTATGTGCTAACAAAGCACAGTACATTCACAAGAATATTTAATACTTTCAAAAATTTATAAAGGCACAATTCAGTATAATTTCCCAAAAGAAAACAACATAGAAAAGATCAAGAAAAAATATAGAAAAATATTTTTCCAGTTCATAAAAAATGTATCCCTAGCATTTTTTTGTCATTCCATTTTTAGAACATGAATTGTGCGATTAAGTTTTAAAATGATCTTTTTTAAAAGGTATAGTTCTTCCCATTCACATACATTTCTCTATCACTGCAGCTGCTTTCAAGAATAAATCACATAGATAATCTCTGCTTGCTGCTTTTTGTAAAATTGTCTGTTTATTTACCTGTCTGGACATTGCTGGAAAAATGTTGTTATCTGCTGCAAGAGAATTGGCCAGCAATCACGTCTGTTTTCAAGCACACTGATTAACGGATGAGGAGTGTTCCTGAAAAAGATGGAAAACACATCTGGATCTGTAACACAGTGACTATGCAACTAGCCACAAATAAAAGCAGCTGTAAAAAATGGACATTTTAACTCTCATCATTATTAACCATACTACTAGCTTTGCAAAGATTTGTTATATGATAAAAAGACAACATTCTACAGGATTTTACAGAAGTTTTAGGTGGCAATCTTATAAAACTCATTGAAAATTAGCATTAAAAACACACCATTATAAATTATTTGGTAGTATTCTTAAAGAGACGAAGTTCAGTTCTCCAAGGACTGTTACTTAAATCATATTTTGCTTTAGCATGTTATGAAAACAAAGAAACTTAGCTTTATTCCAGAACTACCCTAGTTAGATCTTAAATATCACTGATAAGGCCTTGAAACAGTTCAAGAGCTGGATTAAAAAGGGAGCCAAACACCTTAAACAGTTAGGCTCTGGCATTTGTACACTCTGGTAATTCTACACAGAACTGTCAGTCTTTGACTGACATCAGTCTTTGCCTGTAACGTTAAAACTTGCTCATTTGCTTTTGCTTGTCCAAAGGAATGAAAAGATTACTTCAGAGAACATCAGTTCTTGCTATATTTAACATTGGCCAAGCATACTTTTCTTTTTCTGTGTCGAGGGACGAAGAGGGAAAAGGGGGGGGAGAAGCACTGGGCCTAAGAAAACCTTTTCTTTGACAGATTACTGGGTTACATTGCTTAGCATTCAGAGTGGCTTGAATTTTGATGAACACCTTTTTCCCACAAATAAGCATTTAGAGAGGTAACAGGTACTAGTAACAGTTACTTTTTCCTCCCATGAAGTTTGTAGGACTCACTATCTCTTCAGCCTTAACTACTCTACTGTAAAATCTTGCCAAAATTGGTTAACAGTGTCAAAACTGGAGAAAAGAAGGGAATAAAGGCCAATATCTTTGTTTTTGATGGAATTAAGGCAGGAAATTACAAGGATGTCTAGATAAAACTAATGTGAAACTTACCTGACTGCATATAAATTCCAAACTGCCTCATCTCCATCTTCTCCCAGCTGAACAACTTGCATTTGTAGCAATTTCCTAATGGTTTTGACCAAACCATGCACATTTCTGTTAGCAAAAAAAGAAAATATATATATATGTTACTATTATTGGATTGAGTTAGCTGATTCTTTAAAAAGAAGAGGAATACACACACAAAACTCATGACGACTCAATCGTCTTTAAGGACATATACCTGGCTTCAAAATTCTGGCCAAGCTGTTTATCCACATGCTCTCACTTTTCTGTTTGTAAAATAAAGATTATATCATTTCTCTTTCTGATGGATTTAGTAAAAGTCATTCCAAATGTAATTTTCCTGTTCTTAATTTAACTGAATTTGGTGTTTTAAAATATGTTAAAATCTGAAAGTCAGCTTTTCACTGAAGGCACATATAAAGGTAAATGTCCCATGTACTATACAGAAATTTCAATTAAGGAACTGTTAACCAAAGAAAGGATCTAAAACTCTTACACTGAAAATTGCCTGAAAAAGGCAAAACATCATTTGATTATTGAATCTTAACCCCACACTTTATTCATAAAATAAAAATGACAATACAGACAAATATCCTTTTCACTTTCAGATATTTATTATGCTCATCAAGACCTCCAGACAGATTTTCCAGAACTAATGTCCGATGTAATCTGATAGGGTCCACCACAGAGTGACCACAGTGAGTCTTCCAAGAGAAACTGCTCAGATTTTCTCTCCAGATGGAGGCAGAGAAGTGTATTCCCTTGTGATATATCTTCTTCATACTCTGCAAACACTGCTAGAGAACACTGACTCTGATCAATGCTGATAGAATACAGTTATAAGATGTGCATGAATTCAATAAAATTACAAGTTGTCGTGATGCCTGACTATCAAAACTCTGAATGATGATTATACAAGAAAATAAAAGGTTAGGCAGAGTTCTGTTGCCAAGTAACCAAAAAACAAAAAACAGAGATTTAAGTTTCCTTATCCCATTACAGTAAACAAAATACTTATGAACGTGTACTGAGAGAGTTTAACCTTTTATATATTTTAAGACTAGAAAGAGTTGGTTAAATGTTAAATCTGAAAGCGTGTTCTTCAAAGATAAGACAGTAATTACAAAGTGAAGGAAAAATATGCAATAAAAACACCAAAAGAAATTAGGCCTGATTTTTCTGGAATTCAAGTATTACTGAACCTAATTCCCATACAAAATGTAAGGGACAGTAGAAATCACAAGAACTTGATTTAGGGTTTGTAATCAGTTCCTAAACTAATGCCACACACTGGCATGATATACTGTCAAGATTTGCTTTCACTCTAGGGGTGATTGCTTAGCTGGGGAAAGCATTTTAAGAACATTTATATACAAGTATAGCCTGGCAATAACTCCATAAAGTCTACGATAAATCCATAATTCACTGCTTTTATATAAACTAACTTGATGGTTCATGCTCTTCCATTATTGAAGACAAACCACAGAATTTTTTCTACCAGAACAGAAAGGTCCTATGACAATTTCTACCAGTAGAGGAAATCATACTGTAATAATATTGAGATGAAAAAATATTCCTCAAAAGGCCCATAAAGTTTAGACTTCAGTAGCCTCAGAACAATATAGGTTATAATAAACCAAATATGGACAATGAGTCAGAGAAAATTATAGTTTTTCATTTGTGTAATAAGCAGATAGCATGAACCACAAAAAAAGTCAACTCAGATAAGCACTGGCAAGTGCAAGCTGGCAGACTTGTCTTCCCTTGCACAGAATTTGATAACATCTGACAAAATAAAAAACACCAGGCATACTAAGGCCTTGCTAAATTCACTACCACAGAGAAGAGAGAGAGATGCAAGAACACAAAAAAAGTAGTGTTTACGAACAAAACATTCACCCAGCTCTATCCTGGAGTGAATGAAGCTCAGAAGCTGCACACACATTTCTGTTGGGAGTCATTTTCAGGTTTGCTTCCCTTCCAAGACATTGCATGCAGAGTAGTGCAAAGTCTCACAGCAAATCCAAATGAGAATTTGGCAGGGATCAGAACAAAGGAACAGCTGGCTAAGTCAGAAAAAAAATGGATCATCACTGAAGTGAACCAATCAAACCATTATTCAGCTTACATACATTGTAAACCCAGGGACCTTTGTGGTTAAGCTATAAACTCTGCTTTGCAATTCATTGTAGATGCAGTTTGAATTGTGGCAATTTGAGAAAAAAATGCCAAAAATAGACGTAAAAGGTTCCTAGGTGATTTGCCAGCAAAGCCAGAATTTATCATAGCAGGCAACACGATGCTGGGGTCTTGCCAGCGGATCTATTTCAAAACAAACAAATAAAAAGCTGAGAATTGTGTCCAAATAGGAACATAACCAAGCCCTTTGACTTAACTCTGCTATACCACAAGTTTGATTTTAACTTTTAACGCTCAAATATCCCATTTCACACTTTCTTCTTTATGAAGTACAAAATCGTATTAACACTTCAACTCTCCATAAATTGCTCATGCTGCAACAAATGCTTGGCTGAACACAAATCTCACTTTCTTCTTAGTTGTATGAGGCACAGCTAATCAAATTTTCTCTCCAATTTACACTATAGGACTCAATTTCTCATTATCTAAAGCACAAGTTTAACTTACTGATAACAACTCAAGTCCTTCCTTCGAACTCACATTGAACTGGCTGAATTTTGTTCTTTGGAAGACAGTCTGCAGAAACTATCCATATTACAAATACATTTAAAAAGCATTCCTAAGGATTCAAAAATGTATATTTTAAACACGGCATTGAGTCAGTGTCCTCTTGTCAAGATCTTAACTCTAATCAAACTTTGAACAAGTTAATCACAAGGACAGAAAAAGAATTTTTTGAACATGATCAGATTTCTTCAGCACTGTTTCACTAGAAAACTTCGCTAGAGTGCTTCAAACTTAACACTCATCTATGGCTCAGATGAGAAACCTCTGCTAGAAATTAGTTTTTTTAGTATTAGGAGTGAAAAACATACTTGAATGGCATTGCTCCTACAGCCTCTAAGCCAACGCTATCAGCCTAACACATAGCAGACGTATCATCAGTTAACAGACTTGACCAAGAAAGGACATCAGCATTACAAAGGCAGCAAGCACGAAGGTTTACTACCACAACCATATACATCTTCCAAAAGTCTGAAGAGTGATAAAAACAGACCAAGGAGAATTCAAATGGAAAAACTTCCAAAACACCATTTGTTCCTCCATTCATAAATGGTATTATCACATAAACCAGTTTACATTGTCTCAGCACGCTGCACAGGTAGCCTAATTCAAAACATTGACGAGAGAAGTTGACATCATATCTGTAGCATTTTCTAAGAGAAAGTAACTTTCAGAGTAAAGTGGTTTATTTTTTAGAAAATTTGTGAATAAATCCAGCATCCCTACTGTCCAGACAGTGCCTTATGACAACTCCTGGTGATCAGTTGGTGACTTTGACTGATTAGAAAGCTATTTCCTCTGTGTCATACCATGGGGAAGTCTATTGCAATTTTCTTCACTTTTTCCACAAAAGGGGCAGCAAAACTAGTCATCACATATATTTCTGAGGTGGTACAGTTCAAAGTGCAGACTATTAGCCAAAATACTATAATTTTCAACTTTCATGACAGAGTAGTCTACAAACTTGTTTCTCAAGAGAGAAATCCATACAGTCACTGCTATGATGGAAGCAACAGCCTTTAGTAACCAGGCAAGGCAGTTAATCCTTAATGCCAAGGCCTATGTGAAGATACTCTCCCGCACACTGCAACACCTATTCCACTGCATGCATACGGGAGACGGTGAAAGGAATGACAGAATCCACAAAAAAAACACTACCTGGCTGAAGGAATTAGGTTGAGAGCTCCGTGAAGAATATAAGTTAGATCGGCATGCTTCTCTGCAACAAGTGCCACCAGCCCTTCGGAACAGGCTGTTTGCAGGGTCACATTCTCACTGCAACACTTCTCCCAGAGCAAGTTCAGAGCTGGAGTCTGAAATCAAAAGAAATACCCAATGAAAGGACAGATATGAACTTTTCTGTGCTCATCTCACACTTTCAAGTAAAAACCTATGTAACAATTTCTTTTGAAGACTTACAAAGCACAAGAGAAGACGCTGGGAAACTCATCTGTGGCCAGAGAAAGGCCTTGCTGAGGGCAGGTTCTATTTTTCCTGTCCCAGCTTATCTTAGCACTATGGATAGGAATCTCTGAGGAATAAGTCATGAAAATTTTGCCATTTGACATATTCAGGTAAGCTAGTAGTATTTTCAGTTTCCTGAAAAAAATAAAGACTGTAACTTTCGTAGTGGTAATATACTCATGATATTGCAAATATACTCAAACAGAAATTCTCAACTGAGCACAATTAGATGTGAGAATTCCTCAATTTGATACCATTTAGGACGGAAGTAAAAGTACTCTTTTCAATCCAGAGATTTACAGTGTCCACAGTACATACAGAACCCTATTGCCAAGTACTTTACCTAACTTTCATGATTTATTAAAACTGCATCTGAAGAATGGGAAAACAGAGAAAAAAAGTAAGTGGCAACGGACAGGAAAGAGGTGACAGAAAAAAAACATGGGCACAGACCTGGTCAGATGCCTGTCTTATCTTGTCTGAAGTAGCATTTTCTTTCAGTACTGCAGCGAGCAGATGAGCCACAGCCTACAAGAGAAAAAGGAACAAAACTGCATACAGATCAAATACTATTTTTCTCACATCCACTAGGAAGGCTCTACACTGTTACTCTATTGAGAGAGTAGCTAAAGACGAAATTGATGCAAGAAACTAAAACAATAGCAAACTTGCTTGAAGGATATTTTATGGGCCCAAAATCTCCATAATGCTGCCATACAGTCTTTTACTGCTAACTTGCTGTACAGTCTTCACAAGGCTTCACACAAATATGTGTGGTTCTATGTACAGAATCTCTTTTTTAAGATTAGGATTAGATACATTACATCATCTGCAATTCCTTTTATCTTTAACAGACATTTAAAGCTCCATTGCTGTACAGATCTCAGTGTACATGCATGTGCAATTATTGTAACCTTTACTATACAAGACAAAGGAAACAGTAGAAGTAAAACAAAGCATAGCAAAGCAACTTAGGCCACGTTAAGCAACTTGCCCAAACTTTTGAAGCTGTATTCCTCACAAGCTACACTTTAATCGCATAAGCTATACCTGTTACTTAAATAGAGCTTATTAAAGAACTTGCACTGATATTTGGGATGCAAGATTAAATTTTTCACTCTGTTTTAATAGCAAGAATGCCTAATTTCCTCAGTCTGTTTTTAAAAATGTACAAGTTGACCAAAAGCTGACAGACTCAAACAGACTTTGATTTTCTGACTCATTTGCAATGCCTTAGGGCAGCCAAAAAGAAACAAGGTAATCAACAAGACAGAAAAAATTCAAACGAGCATTTCCGTTTTGTTAGCCTGTAAAGGGACAGGAACATATACTATTTTAAATGTCTCCAGGTTCCTTCTCCTTCCAACATTTATGTGGCCTCTGTCACATACCAGCTGCTAAGTGGACACAATAAACAGTAGCATTTGCTTGTAACAACTACATTTCCAGAAAAGACAACACTATGGCCATTCTTGGTCTGCAATATTATGCTTTTCAAATGCTTGAATAAATATTACGACATATTTGAGACATATTTGAATACAACAAGCCCACAAACAAAGGCAACCAAAAATAACCAGTTTATTCTCTGGGCATCTTGCTATTGTGAAATCTGAATAAGAAAAAATATGACAGTCAGATATTTCTGTTTCTCACCAGAGCAGCCACATGCTCCCGGGGCAGACTGGATTTATTTGAATGTACTTATAACCACATCATCTATGATTTCTCTTATTTTTCCTGCTCATAAGAGATTTAAGAATCAAACACACACCTGCATCCTTAAAAACATTACCATTACATTGGAAAAAAAAAAGCTTATCAATATAAGCAGTTTTTGCAGTAAGCTATGCAGGAAAGTCAGACTATAGGTTAGCTCACTGAACTTAAACTCAAGAACTTGATTAATATCTTAGGCCTTTCAGCCTACAAAACTACTGTCAACACTTTGGATTCACTGATCCCAGTGAATAACTGATACAAGTTACTTGTTCCACAGTGCAGATGTCTTCGCTGCTCCTAGAAAGAGAAGAGATTCCTTAGGAAGCTGAATCTCGACCTGATGATAGTTTGAACATTATAGTGTGCTTGTTAAACCTTTCAGTTCTGGAAAGTTTCTGCTTTTTCTATGAAGTCCTTCAGTGATGAGCAGTTATATCTAATGTTTGGATTACACAGCTGGTACAACCAAGTTTTCTTTGGAACTGAGAATATGCCACTTTCACGGGGTTCTGGCCTTGGAGCAAGAAAGCAAAAGCCAGCCAGGCAGCAGGCCTGCAGCAAAGATTTCACAGACAATAAACATAAAAAGGAATAATAATAATAATAATAAAAAAAAAAAGAAATTACCTGTGACTGAATAAGCATATTAGGAAATTCTAACCGTTTCTTGAGGTCATCCGACATTCTGTCACTATCATATAACACTAATTCACATGCTGCAAGAGACAAGAAAAAGGTTTAGGACTAGGCAAAAAAGTATGCTATTTACAGAAAAAAAAATACTCAAGATTTATTTTGCACCTAACAGCAGATATAAGCATTAAAACAATTATTTTCAAACTCTGGTTTGTCAACACTTTGGAAACTCACAAATACTTCTAAAGAGTTGGTGACTTCTAAAAAGGGCAAGTTTATATATGCCAACAACAGCACTGTCATATGCATCTCTAGAGGCATACTGTAGAAGTCTATAAATCAAGAGCAGTAGAAAGTTATTGCACTAAATAAGCACATTCATGCTGCAAGTAATTAGAAAAATGACACCTCAAAAGTTAAACAGCTTTCCTGAATTCCTACAAGTAATTAAAGTGAGAGGCAGAAATGCAAACTGAAAATTCTGCAGTTATCCATTAGTTCATGTTGTAGTTCAAACTGAGACAAACACTGATACATTTTTTCCCTTCTCAAGTCCACTATAGCATCTTACTGTACGAGTTTCAACCCAAGAAATGCTGAACACCTACTGCTCTTGTGTGGAGGCCAATTCTTAATAACTGACCTAGAGCAAATACATTATTCTCAAATCTGGAGCAAATACATCATTGCTTATGAATAGTTCCATGCAGCACAGACATGCTTTGAGAGCACGCACCCCCTTGAGACCACTTCTGCGCATTCATTGACTTCAAAAGGAGGTAGCTCAGGAGGACCATTCAGAGCTCCTGAAACATGACTTACAGTGTAAATCACTCAACTCTCTGCAAATGCTGCAAAGATCTTATGGAAGACCAGACTTTAAACAAAAAAGCCTGTGTGATACTGTAACTAGTAACGGTATTTAAAGACTGTAACTTTTTTTTTTTAATTACACACTAGAATTCTAGATTACCAGCTCACAAGTAGTTTTTATTATTCACATGAAAAGCAGAAGAGCAGGGCATAGTTAAAGGCACACCACATTCACAAACTGCAAAAAATTAGTAATTGCAGGCAGACTCAAAATTTATTCTTTTCCATTAGAAACACTTTCCCAATTAAAATCTGCCTACATAAATCTCTACAAGATATTTAGAATACAATACATTAATCAGTGTAGTTAATGAATTTCAAAGACCACCTAAGCTGCCCTTAAGTCTTCAGCAGCCATGTTCAGTGAAAACACTTGCTCATGTGCAGAGAACACTTTTGAATTTCATGGGATTACTTGACAATTTGGGCTGTAAAGCGCTTCAGGAGGTCTCTAGTCCACTCCACATGGAGCAGACTCAGCCCTTGGGACAGACCAGCTCCACCTGCGCTTTACCCAGTCAGAGTCTGAGAGATACGGACAGACACTGAGGATCATAAAATCCTAACAGTTAGAAAAAACCTTCAAGATCACTGAGCCCAACCACAACCCCCTCAATATCCTGCCTGCTAAACCATGTCCCTAAGCACCTCATCTACATGTTTATTGATCACCGCCAGAGACGGGGACTCCATCACTTCCCTGGGCAGCCTGCCCCCAGGTTTCACAACTCTTTCTATACAGAAATTCTTCCTAATGTCTGACCTGAACCTGCCCTGGTGCAGCTTGAGGTCAGTTCCTTTTTTTCTATTGGTAATGATTCCAGCAAAGAGATCACTAACCCTGCCTTGCTACATCTTCCTTTCAGGTAGCTGTGGAGGACGATAAGGTCTCCCTTGGGCCTCCTCTTCTCCATGCTCAATAACCCCAGCTCCATCAGCCTTCTAACGTCTGAGCTCCAGTCCTGTCACCAGCTTCACTGCCCTTCTCTGCACACACTCCAGCATCTCCCTGTCCTTCTTGTATTGAGGGGTCCAAAACAGAGCAAGTGTTCGAGATGCAGCCTCACCAGGGCTGAGCACAGGGGGACCATCCCTCCCTTGGTCCTGCTGGGAACATGCTGATCAAGTCCTGCTGCATCTCCCATCCCTGGTGCCAGGGTAGCTGCATCCTGATCCTGAGGTCACCCCTGCCCCCAGAAACAGACTTAGCCCCTCTGGTCTGAGCCTGTATCATCAGGGCGGGGAGAAAGACCATGTGCTTATCTGTGCTGAATTCTGGAAGATTGCTGACAGCCTATTTCCAATCCATTTTAAAAGCGGCAATTCCACCAGGTCTATTGAGCAGTATACCCAAATTTCTGTCCTGCACCTAAAATTTTATTAGGGTGCGCTGTCTGCTCCTCTAGGTCACTGACAAAGATAATAAAAAGGACAGACACCAGATCAGATGCCTGCAGCTACGGCCAGCATCCAGGCAGAGCACAACTCATAAACCACAATGTTCAAAGCTCAGTTACCTACTCGGTTTGCTTTTGTTTTTATCTCTCTGATTGCCACTCTTCCAGACTGCAACATCCTAACTTTGATAGAAGAACACCATTGTAGTCAGCACTGAAAGCCCTGCTGAAATTAAGGTAAATGATACTGCTCTCCCCCTCAACCACAAGCCAAATCCTTTTAATCCTTACTAAAGGGAATCAGGTTGCTCGGGCATGATTTGCTCTTGGTAAACCCACATTAACATCTCCCAGTCACCTTCTCTTCCATATATATAGAAATAGTATTCATGAGGATTTTCTCCACAAGCTACCCAGGGCCTAAGACTAGTCCCACTGGCCAGTAATCTGTTGGATCCTTCTCTAATCTCCTTCTTCTTCATACACACATAGAAATATCCTCACAGAGGACTTGATCCATCCTTTTCCCAGGAATGGAAGTGACACTCATACACCTTCTGATCCCCAGGTTTACCTTTTCGCCGTCTGTTGAGGATGAGTCAACACTTGTATTTCTCCAGTCATTGCAGACCTCCCTCAAGCTCCTAAACCTTTCCAAGGTGACAGAGGGCACCCTTTCAAGCACACTGGTCAGCTCCCCTTGTACCCTGAAAACACCTATGCTTTCCCTGTTCAGTACACCACTAACTCTGAAGTGGAAGCTCTTTCTGCAGGCCTCGGCACTCTCTGCAAGTTCCAGACTCCTGTGGAGCTCTGCTTTATAAACAGCTGTATGCACAGGCAATGCCCCTAAATCCCAATAATTAGCAACAGCAATTGTGGCAGCTCCCTTCTCTCCTTCCCATGATTGGCACAACATCCACACGATAACCTCAAGAACTGCAAAAGTCACAGCAGAAGAGATCTTCCTATTTTTAGACATATTTCACCCTTTCCCTCACCCCCCCCTTTTTTTTTTTTTTTTTKGTAAGCTGCAATTGCATTTCGGTTCTCCTGACAGGTAATAATTTAATTAATTAATTTAAAAGCTGAGTAACCGTCCCCGCAGCTTCTGCGCCGTCGCCTCCAGCGGCTGCGCCGCCCCCGCCCGAAAACGCGTGAGGCGGCAGGTGGTGGCGGCAGCTGCCGCCGCCGCGGCCGCCCGGCCCTGCCCTGCCCGGCCCGGCCCGTTCCTCACCGAGCGCCCCAGTAGCGGCGCCGCTTCCTGCTCCGGCGAGAAGCGGCCGCGTCGACTCAGCGCGAGATTTGCCCCCTTCGCGACCAGGGCGCCTGCGCGGCAGCCTGCGCACGCGCACGGACGGCTTGACAGGGTCTGCGGACTGCGCGGGCACCATGTCTACCTCCGCTTGCGGGCACCATGTCTACCCCGAGGGTCGCCACCATGTGCAGCGGATGAGGTTTGCCCCTCGCTTCAGACCCATCCTACGTGCGCTCCGGTTGAGCCCTCATGTTGCGGTGAGAGGCCAACCAGCTGGGTTGTGGTTTTTGTCTCTCTCATGTGCCCTGTGATGGGACTCCAGGAAGAGAGTCATGCCGCTTTCATGCCACTCATCACCTGCAGGTTGTGCAGGGCCCACTGGCTGGCTGGAGTCTACGTATCTCTCATCATGGGCACCGAGTGCCTGCTGCCACTTACAGTCATCCCAATCTGGCCTCCCAAAGGGTACTGCTGCAACAAGAAGTCATGTTGGTTTTCATCAAGGTGTCTTTTTGGCAGCTCAGTGGGCTCTTGTTGATGTTTGAGTGCACTGCGAAGGTGATGGGGCTTCATTATGTTTGTTCTGCCCCTGTGGGACTGCTCCTTATAGGTTAGTGGGTCTCATCAAAAAGGCTTGATTTGTGCTTCAAATGTTGACGTAGTTTGGTGCTCTTTGTATCCAAGCACTTGTGTGGAATGTGGGGATGTATATTCCCCGAAACATGAGTTAGTCTCATAGCACCATGCCAGATTCAAACCTTTCCTTAAATCCAAACTTAAGTGTAGACTAGACATAAACATAAACAAAAGTAGTATGACTTATGTTGAAAAGGATAGACCTTAAAATGTTTTCTCTAAATATGGAAATTCAGATCTCTATAGCATTAAAAATTATTTCAGAGTCACTGTCTTAAATCCTGTCAGTATTTTGCGAGGGACAATGATCAGTATGTTCCAGGGACAGACTAATCCATTCGAAATCAGGGACAGACATGAAGAATAAAGGGGTTTATGTCTGCAGCCTGTTGTGCAGCTTTCTCATTTCTAGGCCATCGTATTGGCCCCTGACAGGAGAATGGATGAGTTCAAGTCCAGCTTGGGTGCGTTCTGGCAACATGTGTGTGACATGTTGAAAGAGAGTTCATTCTTAGCTGCCTCGCCCATTCCATTCTTTCTTCCTCTTATGTCTATGCAGATAACTCATACTTAACATTAGGATCAGGTATTTCACATCTGTGCCATATTCACTGGCTCTTATGCTATTCCATTCATGCATGACATTACAGTACTATGAATTTCATGGATATTCTTTCCCTAGGTTCACTAATTCAGTAACTAAGTGAATGCCAAATTCCTAGCATTAACTTTTTCAAAAAGATGACTTTCACACAGATCTTCTAAAGACACTGGTAGGACAGGTACATTATGTTTAGGGTATATAAAACAATCTTACAAAGGTGTTTCTAGCTTCAGAGACTCCATTCTGATTTGATGCAAAAGCACTTACCCATATGTAATACTATTTACTGTTCTTATGTCTCAGATTGTGCTTTAATATCCACTGAACAGAAAAAAAATTACCACAGCATCTTTTAATGAATATATTTAAGCAGAAGGGTTTTGCTTTTTACTGTTTTCCAGGTTTCATGTTTTCCGGAGTTTGGCTTTGAAGCTTAGCTGTGTTTTCTGTTTTACCTTAATGTAACACGGTCAGCTTCCAAGATCTTCTGCTGAAGTAGAAGAAAACACTTGAGAATCACTGTCAGCATCCAAAGATGTAAGTTTGTTAGTGCCAAAATTGTAATTTGGTTTGATTCACAACAACTTTTAATAGCTGCAGATTGTATTACAAAATCTGTTTTCACTGGTCGAGTCTGAGAGAAGTTGAATACTCTAGAATGTGTCTCCAACAAGGTTTCATTTATCTCTAATGTGAACAACCTATTATCCAAACAGTTATTCAAAAAATAACAAAAGTTATTGAGTTAGATTGGATTTGGCTGACAAATGAACTTATCACCCTTCAGTTTATGTGAGAGGTGTTTTTATTGTTATTGTTGTTTTGTTAGAACTGCTCCTTTCACTGTGGTGTTTGTTCCAAGGAGAGAAACTAAACAAGAGCTGTTAGCTCCAAGTATGCTTTTGTAGAATATTCTATGTTGTTTTCTTGGAGGACAGTCATCACATAAGGGGTGATATGCACGGGCAGCAGTCTCTGAGAAATACAAGGATGTTCTCTTGCCAGCTCTTGTGTATGAGATCTCCCAATGGAGCATACTGTCTGAAAATCATGCAGTAACAATCGCTGATAATCTGTGGATCCCATTTCTTCTATAGAGTTTTATCTAAGCCAGAAAGCAACTGTGACTTAAAAAATCTAGGAAAGGAATAAGGAAAATTTCAATTTCAAATTTATTACAGAAGTCAGTAGAGAAAATCCCTATCATTATTAAAATATATTTATTTTAGGAATCTTAAGCCTGATAATAAAATTCAATTTTGGCAAGCAGGCCTAGCCAGCTACAAGTTTAAGCATCATTACTAAGAGTAAGGCTGATATAAAGCATGTTAAATTTTATGAGGGAACTGCGTTCACTACAAATAGTAGTCAGCCATGAAGTCAGACATCACTCCAAACATACTACTTACTTGAGCTGTAATGAAAGTTCAGTGCATATGACAAGGATAGAAATAAGCTGTAGGTCCTTAATATGTGTAAAGTCTGTTGACATCCACGGGATTTGAAATTGCTTAACGCTTCCCAGGAAATGATCTGCACTTCACAAGATTAGGCTTGAAATCTCATGCGGAACCTTATTCTGCAGTTGTTTAAATAGACAAAATCTCTGATGTTAGTCAAAGCAGTCCTGCAGAGTGACTTTATTTTCTGACAGTCATTCTGTACTAATTCCACTGAAAAAGAGTGTTGAAAGTTTGAGTGGTGTCTTTGGCAAAGGCCACCTTCTGCTACAACTGGAGCATTTCAGACTCCCAAGTATTTTTTTTTTATTTTATCCTACCCATGTACAAAGGCTTATTGCATGAGACTCTTTCTATCCCTTCATTTCTATAATTTTGTGATTAGCAGCATTGTGCTTCTGGGATATTTGCAGATGGGGAAGTTGCAGAAATATGTGTGTGTTTTTCACCAGGACATAGTATGTGCACTCTAACACAATTTTATATGAAATTCACATTTGAAAAAAAGAATTCACTTTGCCCCAGTGAATAATTTTGCTGAGTGCAGCCATCCTTACAACTGTGCTAAGAGTTCTCCAGGAGTCATTGAAATTTTTGTCTCATCAGATATAGCCACACTTTTCCTCCTAGAGGCAAAAAGCATACTACAATAATTGTTTAATAGGTACTTTCTTATGATCACATGTCACTAATGCCATATCCAAAATAACCAGTAATGGCATGAGAAGTATCTTCAGTACATATACAATAGGTAATTTTGAAGTATTTGTAATAACCCATACCTACTGAAGCCAAAATCAGTGAGTAAGGAAGCAAATTCTTTGGAACGTACTGTCTTGAGAAGCATGAGTACCAGCTGAGTCTCAGTGATGCAACTATACTAAGAGGAAATGACAGGGTGTAATGGTGGAGAGGAAGACCCTCTCTTAAAAATGTATATATATATGTGTGTGTGTGCATATATATGCAAGTAAATGTATATATGGCCTTGGGTATAAGGCTGAATATCTGGTAGGCCTCAGGTATTGTCTCCTCAGTCCTACAAGTGAGGAGATGGATCTAGGAGGATATGATTGACCCACGTAACAATAACCAGAGTCTGTCTTTTAAGACCATGAGAACCTCTCTGAGGAAAGGTTCTCTGCTTGGAAAAGAAGTCATGCACTTGACTAAGCAAAGCTAATATAGCTTTGCCAACAGGCTGACCAACATGTAAGGAAGGCTAAATTGGGAGTGGTGGGGAAGGAAATGGCCAAGTGAGGAAGTGCAGGACTTCACTGGTAAGCAAAAGGTGTAAGGTAATGTGGACCGGAGGGCTCTGAAAAATGTCAAAACAGATTTTGGGAGTCAAAACACCCAGATCAGGAACCAGGAAAAACAGCACAGTGGGGAGGACTCATACTGTTTCTGGAGTGTGAGCACCCATGATGACTGGATGATACCCATCCAATATTCTTATTCACTTATGGGGTAGAACATGGGGTAAAAATGAGGGAATAAGAGGTCTGCATGTAACCGCAGAAGTAAGATTTCATTGGGATCGAGAAGACATAGCGAAATGGCAGAGAGGCTTTTCAAGATGAACAAGTGAGGAGGAGTTGCTGCCTTTTATGTAAGAGAACCAGAGCATGATGAGGGCCCAGTGAAAGGCTTATGTGTTAAATTGTGGCCCAACATGAGTAACACTGTGATGGGGTGTCTGCTGCAGACTACCTATCAGAATTATAGAATGCTTAAGGTTGGAAGGCACCTCTAGAGTTCATCCAGTCCAACCCCACTGCACACTCAGGGTCACCTAGAGCGTGTGGCACAGAGTAGCATCCAGGCAGGGCTGGAAGATCTCTGGAGAAGGAGAATCCACAACCTCTCTTGCCATCCTGTTCCAGTGCTCTGTCATCCTCACTGTTAAGAATTTTTTCCTTAATTTCCTGTGAAAGTCTTGATGCTTCAGTTTGTGGCCTTTTCCTCTTGTACTGTTGCTGACCTCCAGTGAAAAGAGGCCAGCACCATCTTCCTCATTCCCTCCCTTGAGGTAATTATAGACACTGGTCAGGTCTCAGTCTTCTTCAGGCTGAACAGGCCCAGCTCTCTCAGCCTTTGCTCGTAGGGCAGATGTTCCAGGCCCTTAATCATCTTCACAGCCCTGTGCTGGACTCTCTCCAGCAGCTCCACATCCCTCTTGCACTGGGGAGCCCAGAACTGCACACAGTAACTCCAGGTGCGGCCTCACCAAGGCTGAGTAGAGGAGGACGATCCCCTCTCTCGATCTGCTGGAGACATTCTTCTTAGTGCACCCCAGGATCCCACTGGCCTTCTTGGCCACGAGGGCACACTGCTGCCTTATGGTCAACTTGTCATCCACCATGACGCCCAGGTCCCTCTCTGCAGAGCTGCTCTCCAGGAGGTTGGTCCCCAGCCTGTACGGTTGTCTGGAGTTATTCCTGCCCAGGTGCAGGACCCTACACTTGCCCTTGTTGAAATTCATGAGGTTTCTCACTGCCCAGTTGTCCAGTCTCTCCAGGTCCCTTTGGATGGCAGTGCAGCCCTCAGGGCTATCAGCTTCTCCTCCCAGTTTTGCATCATCTGCAAACTTGCTGAGGGAGCACGCCAACCCTTCTTCCAGGTCATTGATGAACAAATTGAGCAGGACTGGACCAAAGACTGAGAGTCAGCGGGGGACACTGCTAACTACAGGCCTCCAACTGGACTCTGTGCTTGCGATCACCACCCTCTGAGCTCTGCCATCCATCCAGTTCTCAAGCCACCTCACTGTCCACCCATCTATGCCACAGTTCTGAAGCTTGCCCAGGAGAATGTTGTGAGGGATGGTGTCAAAAGCCTTGCTGAAGCCTTGCTGATAGATGACATCAACCACTCTCCTTCTTCTTCTCCTCCTTCTTCTCCTCCTTCTTCTCCTCCATTTGCCTGGAGACAACAGACAGTATGAGCTGTTCCGTGATCCAGATCCATGTACCTGATCAGGAAGGGAGAATAGACAAGATCTTCTTCAGACAACTAGAAGCAGCTTCACATTTGCAGACCCTAACCCATACAGGGTTAGAACTACCCTCTTGTCTTATATGGAGGGGCTACAGAGAAGTGTGCAAGAAAGACAGAAGAGAAAAATGGCAAGACTGAATGTCTTTTTTTACTCATTTTTGGATGGGTAGATTTTCCCTTATGAATCTCAGGCTCTTGAGATCAATGGGAAGATTGGAACAAGGAAGAATTAGCTTACGTGGAGAAGGATGGAATTAAGTGAATTGGACATAAACAGGTCTGTGAAATCTTCTTGGATGGACCCCTGAGGGCTGAGAGAGCTAATGAGTGCCATTGCAAAAACTCTCTTGGTAAACTTCAAAAAATCTTGAGCACTTGTGTGGGTTCCTGAGAACTGGAAGAAACTTCCCCTTCCCCTATCTGCGGGAAGGGGAAGGATGAGGATCTGAGGAACTATGGGTCAGTCAGCATCACCCAGGAAGGCGACGGAACAAATTGTGGTGGAGGTCGTTTCCAAATATATTAAGAAGAAAAAGTTTTGATAATAGTCAACAAAGATTTATGAAGTGAAATCATTTATGACCAATCTGATAGCCAGCAATCAAGCTTCGTAGATGAGGGCACAACAATGGGTGTTGTTTATCTTGATGTTAGCACAGCTTTGACATCTCCTTTAAGATCTTAATAGACAAAGGAATACGGTACAGGCCTGAGAAATAGACAGTGAGGTGCACTGAAAGCTGGCTGAGCTGCTAGACCCAAATGTATCTGATTTGAGTCAAAAAAGCAGAGTCATTTTGGTAGTGAGTCACTAGTGATGCCTTCAGGGTCTGATACCCTTCAACATTTTCATTAATAATCTGGATGATGAAAGAAGAGTACACCTGCAACAGTGTTACGGATCATACAAAGTGGAAAGAGTGACTGAAAGACCAGATTGGTGTCTTGCCGTCAGCAGCATCCTCAAGAGTCTAGAGAGATGAGCAAAGAGGAATACCATGAAATTCAGTAAATAGTTATACCAATACTGCCTGTTCAGAGCAAAAACTCATGTGCAGGAAAAGAAACAGACTGACTAGAAAGCAACTTTTGCCTTAAAAAAAAGACTTAGAGTCGTTGATCAACACCAAGATGACCTAAAGCCAAGAATGTGCCTCTGGCACAAGGAAGACCACAGCCACCTAAGCTGCATTAAGAGGAGCATTACCTGAGTTCATTTTCCCCCTCTTACCACATCTGCAGGTCTGCCTCTAGCCCTGGGCTCCCCAACAGAGGGAGGAAATGGAAATACTGGATTAAGTCCAACACAGGGCTACAAAGGTGATAAAGGACCAGCAGCGTTTGTCACAGGAGGAGAGGCTAATAGAGCAGGGAACGTTCAGAGTAGAGAAGGCTCAGCCAGATATTATCATTGAGTAAAAACACCTAAAAGGCAAGTGTAAAGAGGATCGAGTGGATCCCAGAGACAGAACAGGACGCAGCAAGCAAAAACTGAAACAGAGGAAATTCGATCTTAACATAAGAAAACATTTATTTAAAGATAAGGTGGTTGAATGCTGAAATGAGTTGCCCAGAACAGTTGTGGGGACTCTATCCTTGAAGATATTCAAAACTTGATGGAATAAGGTAATTACCAACCTATTATAGCTGACTTGGAAGTCTAGAGTTGCCATCTAATCTAAACTCTTTTCTGGCTCTTCAACTGAATGTTACTAGTCCAGCTCCAGAATGGAACAGAAAACAAAAGATAGAATAGGAAGAAAATCAGCAAATAAAAGATGTGTGTGTTAGGAGGAATTTATAGTGGTTGTTTTTGACATTAGAAATCACCATCATCAGTTCTCTGAAAGACCATGTCATGACATAACATTGGACTATGAAGTTTGCCCCTGTTGAGCTGGACTCCAAACAATTTCAGCTTTCTGATCCTAGTCATATTTCACCCAAAATGCCACCTTGTGATTTGATGATCAGCTATCACATGAAGATTTTTTTTCAGAGGTACATCCAGTGAGTTCATTATATTCCCAAAGAAGTTAGTAGCAAAATATCTGCAGCTATAAAAGATTTGTATTTTTCTGCAACACTGACGACACTGTGAATACCTTCAGTACAGCAAATTTCTTTGCAAACTTGAACAGAAGAGCAATGTAGACAATTTCAATTATATTCTCAAATACCATCTGTCAGATCAGAGTTTTAGGGAAAAAAAGAATAAAGAAAAGTCTTTCCAGAATATGGGAATTGTATTTAGAAGCACAGAGCTTCCATGTCAGGCTTATTCAAAATTAGGTTGGAAACTCAATGGTGTTTCCAAAATAAGAATGATCAAAGTAACAACACAACATCTCTTCTGCATGTAGCTACTTTCCATCTAACTACTAATAATTCTAACAAATTTTGAAATCGTTATCTGGACATCAGAATCTGAATAGGAGATTCAAGTTGGAAAAGAAAATTTCAAGAATATTTTAATTGTGAAGTACAGACTCTTGATGCCACCTTGTTCTTGTGCTTTCTCATAGAGTCTGAAATTCCCTAAAACTGTTATGCTGAAACTGTCTTTTGTATTGTAGCAACATCTTCATTGATTTCTAGAATCTGAAATCAGGTTTAAAGATTTCAAGCCCCAGCAAACCTGGCTGTCATATAGGGATACGGATGACTTCCTAATAACAAAATGTGCTCTTCCACTTACACAGTGTGGTACTGCAAGGCTGAAGAAGTATTTAAGGGATTCAGTAATGGGTATGATTTAGATTATATTTTATACCTCAACTCTGTGTTTCAGAGCATTGAAAGAATCTTCTTGATTTAATTTAATTTAATTATTTTCATTTTCCTTTTTGTTATATCACATTTTGGGCTACATGGAATTGAAATTACTCACATTTCTGGTCCACCTGCCTAAACGCGTGGTAGTCGCAGGGAAGCCTCTAGTTATTGGACAGCTCATCTAAGAGCAGTACAGCTATACAGTACTGCCTTCGCTGCAGAGAGGAGGTCTGTGTTGTGTCTGCCAGCATAGACGTTTCAATTATCACAGTCATGTTCAGTGATTCTTTTCCAAGAGCAGCACAGCCTAGTTGTTTTCTCTGGCCAAAAGTGAAGCAGTGCTTGCATAACAGGGGAAAAGCCTGAATTTATTAAATACTCAACTAACAGCTTTTGCTCCAAAGTGTTTAAAAGCTCTTCAAACTTGGTTGGTTTACTTGAAATTCCTGTGGTGAGGAAAGCCTCTGGGACAGGTTTTATTCCAAGAGAGAATAGGGTTCAGGTGCAAACTTCCTGGTTGCTGTCCAGAGCCAAAATTTCTCTGCTTCCCTGCATCCAGCATCAGGAAACCATAGCGAAGATGAGAACATTGATGATATTTGTGGAGGAGATGTAAGCAGGGATCATCAGCTTTCTGATGAGCCTTCTATTTAGACCTTCCCACTCCTCCTGATCAGTTAGACTGTTTGCTTTTACTTGAATAGACTTTAGTTAATGCCATAGTACTGCAAGAAGTCTACTCAGAAGCAATTCTAAATAGATGGGAATACCAGTCGTTGACAATGAGTTTGGAAAATCTACTCGTTTAAGTTATTCTGCATGCATGTGCAATATAACATTTTAATATTATTATTTCTGTTGAAGCCCACTGGGTTACATTTGAACCATCATTGCAAAGGTTGAAACAACCTCTTAGAGAATCTTTCTTTATTCACTTCATGCAAACTGCCACTGATGTGAAAAGCATTGACAGTTTGTGCAGAGATTAACGGTATTAGCAAATTCACTGTTGAAAATGTTCAGCAAAGCATACTAGCTTCTATACTGTTTAAGGTACTTCTGCATTTCTGTAATTTGCTTGTCCTCCCTCTCCCTCTCCCTCTCCCTCTCCCTCTCCCTCTCCCTCTCCCTCTCCCTCTCCCTCTCCCTTTCCCTCTCCCTCTCCCTTTCCCTTTCCCTTTCCCTCTCTCTTTCCCTTTCCCCTTCCCTTTCTCCTCATCCATCGCTCCCTCGCTCCCTCTCTGATAGTTACCTTCTTCACAGATTTCTTGGAACAATGTTTCCAATAACTTGTATTTGCTGCTGCTCCTTGGAGTACCAGTTACTTTGCTTCATTTGAAACTGCAGCCTTCAACTCTCCAAATTTCAGTTCACTGTTTATTCGGTCATTTTGCTGAGATGCTTCTAGTACTTGTACTACCAGCAATTATAACAATGTTAAATATTTCTTAGGCCTCAAACTTCTGTCTTTGGTTCACCTCACAAATTGTCTGTGCAATCCACTCCTGATGAAGAGATAATTTCTACAGAAGCGGATTCTGGGATTTGACCCCCATACCTGTAGATAGGAATTCTGAAATAAATAGCAGATTATTTACTCTAAAGGATTGCAGTGTTTCCTCCAATACTGCCTGGCATCCATTCTGCTTAGGGGATGGGTTGTTTTTTCACTTGGTCCCTGTCAAAGTCTTCTACTCTGAGGAACATAACAGTACAGAGTGGTGATACATGATGCTTTTCGGCTCTGATTCTTGCTCTCAGTATGTGTTTATGTACATATAGCTGTATAAATATGTATGTATATATATATGTATTTATAATTTTGCACACATAAAAATGATAAAATACAAGACCTGCTCAGTTTGAAATCTGCTGTATGGGAAACACATTTTTAAAATAGACAATGGGACATTGAAAGATTACAGAAATTACAGCAGATTGCCATGCTTTTTGAAATTTTATCCTCTATTGAAGTCATAAATATATGGAGAAGTGCCTTAAATTAAAATCATGTGGTGTGAAAATTCGTTTTTATAGGAAATTCACGGTGCATCGAATGGTGTCTACCATTAGGAGGAGCATAAACTGAGTGCAGCTGTTCAGCTACCAAAATCTATTGAATTCAGTGGACCACACAGAGCTTATGTGGAAGGACATGTGAAATCCCCAGGGCAGGGCAGAATATATACGCTGCTGCTCCACAGGTCTCCCTCCAGCAGTTGGAGAAGCATTTCCACTGCAACTTATTCTGCTTTGCTCCCTTCTGTGCCTTTATGAAAATTATCTCCAGCTTTCTTGTAGTGCTGTGATTACCAGCTGTCTCCCAGTCCTACACATGTTGAGCACAGTTGCCCTATAACTTTCTCATATGTAAATGTAACCATTTTTCATTCAGATGATTTCTGTTTAGTTTTCTGAAATATGCCTATCTGTCTTCTAGAACAGAATTCTACAAACGTGTAATGTACTTTTCAAACTTTGCCAGATTCTTTCAAATCTCACATTTGACAAAAATTTGTTAATTGTTAAGCTAGCTGTAAAATTCAGTCTTGCTGCTTTCCTGTGTTACTTCTGATTACATATTTTGTTCTGTTTTTGCAGGGCCAATCTTGTCTTTACATATCAACAAGTGAGTGTAATCTTTTGTTGCACTCCATGCTTTTATTTTTTGTTTGTTTTGTTTCAATTCTCCACCCATTAATTAAGAATAAAAGCAATTTCTGAGTCACAGTGATGGCCGCTATGACTTCACACTCACTTGCTAGTGATACTCTCTTAGCAGAGAGAGAATCCCCAGAAAGGCAAAGGCAGCATACTTAGCCTCTCCAATGTTCCTATGAATAAGCTCTAACACCAGAAAAGTATCTTTGTGATAACACATCACACACAATCGTGTTTTTATGCTTAACTTCCTTTCCTGGACTGTAGTCAACTTACATATATTTCATAACAGCTGGAGAAGCTGGTATAAAGTGCAGACAGTCACATAATTCCTTGCTTTATTTCCAACAGGGAGACAATTATTTCTATCCCTTTAAACAAAGATTAAGCACATTCATTTAAGCCAAAGTCACTTCTTAATAATTCCATTGCACATGTGATCAGAATCTGTTCTGCTGACAGTGGTGGAAATTCAAAGCAGGTTTTCTCAATTCAGTCTTTATACACACTTAAATTGAATAAAGAATTTGACTCTATATTTCTTTGTTTGTTTAAGAAGAATTTCCTCTTGAGACTATGTGATTGTGAGGAAGTCAAAAACTAAATACTTCCTTGTAGGTCTCTCAACAAAACTTTCCACTCTGAACAGGTTTCCTTATGTATCCCTAGAGGCCTTTAAACATTTATTTTTTTAAGCCTTCTGTACTGTAGTACTGTGCATAGCCAAGACTCCCTTTTGCATTTATCTTTTGTCATTACTACCTCCCTCTGAGATGCCTCTGGTGAGTTATAAACTATTTTATATTGTTTTCTGAAACATTGTAGCCATCACTCTTGAAGATCTTCTCCACTGAGTAAATATGTTGCCAGCTGAAGTGCTTATTTTCTATTTAATTTTTGATTTGAAGTAGACAAGCCAATAAAAACTCAAAACAGACCTACGCTTGGCCTAGGCTGCTTGGCTTTTGCTCAGCTTATATAGTTGATAAAAGAGGCACCTATCCAGTCAGACTATTTTGCCATTAGTTCCTGGCAAACAGAGTGGCATTGTAAGGCAGTTTATATATATTTCCCTGTCATACATGTAAGATCAGCTGTAGGCTCATTTTAAATTTTGGCTTTGCTTCAGACACACATCTTAATGTTATAATCAAAGTATCTGGCTTGTAACAGAACTTGGCTATGATTTCATATATTGTCTGAATTGGAAAATGAAAGATATCAAATAAAGCAAGCAATATTCACAGTAGTTTCTGATATTGCCAGCTATTGCAGCTAGGTGTTTATTTTAAATGTTTTAAATCCAAAAGTGGAACTGAAAGTTAGTCTATATATTTGGGTTATAAAATTTCAACCTGAAAATTTTGATTTTAAACAGCTGTGTTTGAAGAAATGAAGACAATTTATTGCATTCAAGGGACTTAGGAAACAATCTGCTTTTTATTTGACAAAAGATATATCTGCATTGTTTAAGAAAACAATACAGAAAACCCCAGGCACTCTTCCTTTCATCCTCATATGGGGGTCGAAAACAGTATCATCATGAAATATGTTTCTTAATTAAGGTGCAGTGCTGCACCAGCACAGCTATACTGTTTCCAGACTAGATTTGCTATGATCAGAAGTGTTGACTCACTTTTTCGGAGGTCTGAATCACACTTCATAGCATGATATAGATATGTCCAAAAATGTCTGAACATAAGGACTGGTGCCTGTTGGGAATCCTGTTCCTCCTTTATCCATGTCAGCAGACATGAAGTGTGCCAAGACCTTCAGCACTACAGTGGCTGACTCCATGGAGACTTAGGTAGTTAAATGCTTTTAAAAGGTGACCTAAGTGTCTGTAATTTTCCAAAGGGAAATTTCCAAAAAATGCTGCATAACTGCAGCTGATAAACCCTAGCTTTATAATACTAGAGAGTACTACTAGAAGATTTCTGTTACTTTTATAAATTGTTTGTTCTTTGAGACAGAATCCTTGCACTTTCATAATGATATAATTGCATCCAAGTGTCCTAAGTTGTTTTACCTGTTAATCCAAAACAGAAAGAAAAATTTTGTTGCTTTACAAGCTGTTGTGTTAGCTTCTTAAAGGATACAGCAAAATTCTCCAGAGACAACAACCACTGGACTTTAGTTAGTTGATTTTATTCACCAGCAGAAGATCTTTGTGGTAATAACATCATCCACCATTCCCTGGTGTGATTGTTATAGGGATCCTCTTATCAATTATGTAACATCAACTAGCTACTAGTGCAACTAAGTGGACCACTTTGCTTGTCCCATTAAAAAAAGCTATAGTGTTTCTTCATCCTAAGTGCACAGGTGCCTCTCAACCTTGCAAGGAATTGACAAATGTCAGTGTTTCTTCATCCTGAATGTTCAGGGGACTCTCAGCGTTAAGGAGTTATCTCAGTGCCCCAGGGCAGAGAAAGGGAGGAATGAGGGGTGCTTGTGGTCCAGCTGGAGGAGTTGGTCAGGTGCCATTCCTGGTCCCTGCTCAGCTATTTAGTGCTGACCTTTATGCCATTATGCATCTGACCTTTATGCCACTAAGAGGAAGAAGGGGTGAATGTGCTATGGTCATACTTATAAGGCAATACCTCCAGAACCTTCAGATGAACTCCACAAGGTTATCTGCTCTTTCCTCCATCTGTGAGGTGAACTTCAATTCTTTAGTGAGTTTTGCAAGTTTATCAATTCTTTAGTAAGTTTGGCGTTGTTTGCAAAGTTTTGTGAAGTGAGACTGACTGGCCTTTGCAAGACTTGCCACCTCCCTTTCTTGTTGTTGTGAGAAGGTACACAACATTTCCACCTCTTATCCTTGGCACATGAGCATTGGTTTTGCAGTTTCAGGTGTTAACTCTTTGCTTCATGATTGTAGTCACAGTCACATGTCTCTACACCCCTACCCTTATTATTATATATATATATTATATATGTTACGTTACATTATTATTATGTGATTTTCCATCATCATAGACTTGGCCAGAATCTGATTAGGTGAAGCTTGGTGGAAGTAGACAAGAAATAGGAATACACCTGCCTAAAATAAGGCTTTTTGTTTTGCATTTGACTGCTTTAATTGATTGCTTTTTTCCTATTAAGACAGAAGACAAATTTTCATGTGATTCCCATACAGATTTTTCCCCATTCAAACTGCATGCGAATGATGAAAAAAAAAATAGCAATAATAGTTAAAAGAAGTATATCCTCATTTAATACCCCTATGAGGTAATGGGAAATCAGTTTTGCTTCACAAAAATATAAGATCTTCAACTTCTTCCCCAGGGTAGGAAAAAGAAACTGACTCTTTTCACTCTTAATTCTCTCCTCGGAATGGCATTGATGTTAATGAGTATTGCAAAGTTGGAATATAGGTGACAGGAAAAAGAAGAGAAACAAGAGTGGCTAAGTATATGGTTTAACTATCTGTCTGATTACTACTCTAAAATCACTGGTGCTTGAACTTGATGGTATATGTAAGAAACAGGCAGTATTTCCCGAAGTTCCATCATGGGATAATAACAGGCTACATATGATTTGAAACAAAAGGTTTACCTTTAACGAAAGACAAATTGCTATTAGCATATATATCACTATTTTTCATTGGGAACATATTATAGACTCAGCTCCGCATTTAATTCCTCAATAAAATGGATTAAATTGAAAAAGAAATGTCTTCTGAGAGGAAAAAAAGTGAAAGCATTTGATCTGACTTCCATTGAAATCAAAGGGATCTAAGTGTATTAATGCTTTTGAGAATCTATCATCAATGCGTGCAAGTCTCTAAGTGACAGCATTCAAGAGGAGTAGCTCAGCTACAACTAAAGCAGAGCGTTTCTAGGAAAAATGTGCTGTGATCCTGAGTCTGCAAATTGCTCTGTCCAGATGGTTCCTGGTACCATAAAACCTATGGTAGTAAATGCACTTGTGGTCCAGCCTTGCTGTCGTTAACCATATGAATAATCCTTACTCTAGTAAATAGTCTCAGTATCTTTATTGGGGTGGCTTGCATGTACAAACATCTGAAGTTTTCAGGACCAGCCTTGATGAGTGTATATGAAAGCAACAACTTGCTGCCAAGCCCAACAAAAGATTTAAACCAATCACATTAAAGTCTATATCTTCAGTTTTCAACTTTAAAACTTGGATATTCATGTACTTGAAAGGTTAGTGCTAGTGTGACATTTTTATAAACTGTATTCACTTAATCTTTTCTACAGTTAGTATTGATTTTATTATTCCAGGATGAAAAATCATATAACCAGATCTCAAAACAGGAGTAAACTTTCATCCTATCATATCTAAATCTTATCCCATACATATCTAAAAATGCATGGGAAAGTGTATGGTTGTTATCAAAAACCAAGCTTCCTTTTGAACAATATCTGAAAGAAAAACAAAATAGAGTGCAGAAGCATTGACTAAAATAGAACATTCTTCGTGAAATCTGAATTATTTTAGTAATATGTGTTTCTCATTCTGAAGCGAAAGGACAAGATGAAGAGTCACGGAATTTCGGAGTCTTCTGAAGAGGTCAAGTGAGGACATTAACTTAAGGGCTCCTTGCGCCATCTCTTGGTAAAATCTGGAACGTCTGGAGAGAATATGTAAAATTCACGGTTCTACTCCCTAAATTTAAAGGTACTCCTCTTAAAAGGGCACCCTATGTTTATTGTCCATTTATCTAGCTATCCAAAATTACAGAAAAAAATAAGAGTAGAACATAAAAAAATCATTTTCAGATTATTATTGAGAAGTGTAGACAAACTGAGGTCTCAAGAGAGTCATGTTGCAAATGTCACTACTGTGATTTAGGCATTCCCAGTAAATTACCTATAGTCTTTCACTAACATATTTCTGTGATATCATTTAGTATTCTATCTTCTATAATACATAGAAATTACACAAAGGTTGGTGTAGTAGGGACTGTTCTGTTTTTAAATCATTTCATCCTTGTTAATGCTGGAGATAGCAGTTAATGGCTCAAGTGTCAGTTAAATAATGTAATTTCCTTTCTGTTGTCTGTTATCACTTCTAATACTTGTTCAATTAGTCCACTGCTTGCATATTGCCTTTCCTTTGTTTGTTAAAAGGATTTTGAGGGGAGATTTCCTTCTTTAATGTGATCGCAGGGTGATCCTAATTACATAGGAAAGCAGGTCCCAAACACTGAGAAAAAAAAAAAAAGGTGACTTCATGTATGTCACAATTTCATAAATACGAGAAGAGGCTACTAGTCTTAAAACCCCATGTTTTCAAAATGCTGAAATTTAATGAGCAGGATCCCTCTTGGGGTGGGCAGCTATACTGAGCTCCCTCGGTATTTCTCCGTACTGCTCTAGCTGGCTGAGGTAAAAAACAAAAGACAGTGCTTTTATTTATTTATTTGTGTCCTTATTTATAGGTACTTACAGCTTGATCTTTGGGCGCGAACAGAGGCACTAACGGACCGATCCGCCGCTTCTTCGCGGCTCTTCCACCCCGCACCCGCCACCGGCGCTCCGCCGTTCCATTATTTGAACCTAACGGCCGCTCCGCAGCCGTTGGCGGCCTCGGTTGTACTCTCGCGGGGGGCACCGCGCGAGGAAGATGCGTTTGGTAAGTGATTTTTTTTTTTTTCTCCACTCTGAAATTATCTCTTGGGAAGCTGAAACTGCAAATTCGACCCTTACAAATTACAGAATGGGGAAACACTTGTTACTATTGGCGGATCTAGGCCGTGCGGTAGCCGGGACTCCGGGGAAGAAAAAAGGCGCGAGGCTGGAACCCCTTTCCTAGGAGGAGGAGGCGGCGGGGCTACCCCAGCGCACACCGCAGAGGAGCCGTTCGTACCCTGGGACAAACACCACCACACCCCCACTCAGTACCCCGCGCTGCGCTGCTCCTTTAAGAGCGGCGTGGGCGGGGCGCGGGCGCGGCGGGCGGGGGGCGGGCTCCCGCGCCACCGCCCGCCATTGGCTGCGCCGCTGCCGCCGTGCCCGCCCCTCGCAGCACTGTTATGCCTGTGTGCTGTTGTCAGCGCGGTGCGTGACGCGCATGCGCGGCGGGCGCCCTCCCAGCCGCCGGGGCCGGGCCGGGCTGGGCTGTCGGGGCCGCGGCGCTGGAGCTGGAGCGAGAGGAGCGGCGGCCGCGGCAGAGGGAGCCGGGTCATGTCCTGCCGCCGCCGCCCGCCCGCCGCCGCGGCCCCATGAAGTAGCGCGGAAGGCAGGCGAGCGGCGCGGAGAGCTCGGCGAGTCGCGGGCTCCCAGGCATGGCCAGCTCGGTGAGTGCTCGGCGGCGCGCTGCGGCGCGGCACGGCACGGTGCGGCGCGGCGCGGCACGGCACGGTGCGGCGCGGCGCGGCGCGGGGGGTCTTCTCCTCCGCCCCGTCGCGGCGCCTCCATGTTCCGTCGCCGAGAGCCGCGGGGCAGGCGCGGCGCTGACAGCGGCTCTCGCTGCCCCGTATCCGTCGCGCCCACTCCCTCCGCCGCGCTCACGGCGCGCCCGGCCTCTCGCCTCGCAGTGCGCCGTGCAGGTGAAGCTGGAGCTGGGGCACCGCGCCCAGGTGCGGAAGAAACCCACCGTGGAGGGCTTCACCCACGACTGGATGGTGTTTGTCCGAGGGCCCGAGCACAGCAACATCCAGCACTTCGTGGAGAAAGTCGTCTTTCACTTGCACGAGAGCTTCCCCAGGCCCAAGCGAGGTAGGGTGCCGCGAGCACTGCCCCATCCGCGCGAGTCGGATGCGATTGCTGCGCGTAGCATCTTTCACTATTTGTTTACTCCTTCACGTAGGACGTGGTGCTTGTGTCTTGACTCTGCCAGACACCCAGCTTTCCGTTTCGCCCTCTGTTTCGCACCGTCGCCGGGCGCTCGCCTTTTCTAAAAGGCGTGCGGCGGTGCGAGGGCGAGAGCGCAAAAGCCTCCTGTACTGGGTCCCGTTCCTGGCCCTGCAGGCGTCCTGGTCGCTTTAGTTGCGTTAGGAGAAGTGGCGGCGCGGAGGGGAGAAGGTGCTTTGTTTCAGAGCAGACCCCGCGTTTAGGAGTTAGCTCCGATTTGCTCTGCAGCCCTCATCGGCATGCAGGACTCCTGCAGTTCCCTCGGACAAGGTCGTAGTAAATCCCTGCTGTTTGAGCCGTGCGGAGAAGCTGAGCGCTGAAGGAGCGCGAGACAGACGAACGCTTTCACCGCTGAAATAGAAAAGCTTTCCTGTCATAAGATAAACATGCCTACTTGAGTTTAATGTTTCCGAGTTTGAAGATAGCAAGCTGTGAAATACTTTACATCCATTATTGTGTGGTTTATTTTAATATTATTTTACCTTTCTTAGCCAATGCATTATGAGAATTGCAATAATGTTTCAACTGTTAAGACTTTTCTAACCTGTAACCTATTAATTCCCTATTTTTTTTAGTCTGAAAAAAAGCAAGATATGACACAATTTTCTGCGACTTGTCTGTAAGAGTGCAACATTTCTGAAGAATTTAATAGTCCAGATTGCACTGTAAATTCTTACAGTCTTTCTTACTTTCTTCTATTTCTTATATAAGAAAAAGAAAAAAAACCATGACTTTGACTCCATCTAACAGCTTTGGCAAAGAAACTTGTGGGAAGAGGTCTGAGTGACCTCTGAATAAGTGCTCTGAATAAGTGAGGTTGTGTTATGTGCAGTGAATGGAGTGATGAATTGAAATTAGTGGTAGAAGGTGTAATGTTTTGAAGTTCTGTTTGCATAGTGAGTGTTTGACATTGTTTTTATTCCCCATGCTTTTTTTTTTTTTTTTTTTTTTTTTTCCTCTCCTCTCTCGTCCAGCCTAAGGAAATGCAGCCCTCCAACCCAGACACAGGGAGAGTTGCTAGGTGTGGTGTTGAGATTGTTGATAGCAATATATGTTAGGACTTCTGCAAGTGAAAGATAGATCGTTTACTCCTGGGAATGTTTTGCTTTGTGTGTCCAGCTGTTGAGTTTGGTTATGCAGTCATTTAAGCCATTGTTTTAAAATGTTTATTTTGGGGGATTTACTTGTATGTGTTTCTCATGGTGTGACAACTGCTGTGAAAAATGCGAGCTTACATAGCCAGAGAGGAGACTTGTCGTGTTGTAGTTATGCATTACCTGCACTGTGGGAGAACAAGCCCTGTCCAGTGGGAGATACTTGGGCTATCTACCAAGCTTGCTGTTGTTTAAAAATGTTTAAGAGTTAATGATGGCACTGTATGGCCCGTGTGTTTTATTCATCTTTATAACTTAAAAAGACAGTTGAAAAATTCTGGGGGGGGGAAAAAAAAAAAAAAGATTTTCTTAGCTCTGTAAGTCAGTGCTGGTAGTTTGATTTGACCTGCGAAGCCTACACAGTGGTACCTTATGAATTAAATTTAACAGTAATGTGTGCCTAGTTATAATTAGCTGTTTGCCGTCTCTGAAGTTGATAAGTACTTTATTATGTTGGGCTAAGATAACTTAACAGTTGGAGGTTCTTGGTAGGTTGTCAGACCTGGGTTTTCACAGGTGCAAGTGGGTATACAGTGTTAATCAAAGTGAAGTATCACTAAAATGGCTAACCGGAATGATACTAAGTGATTCGGCAAGAGATCTTTGCATCTTTTCAGGCTCATATTGTGAATGATGGCTTTAAAACATATGCTTGCAGCTACTAGAAAAGGTTGTAATTAGTTAAGTCTGTTTGCAGAGCTCTTAAATCATTTTGAGAATAATAAATGAATAAAATATCCTAATCTTTACTAGCTCATAACGTATTTCTGTTGCTAGCTCACTTATTATGGATATGGCCATTACAAACATTCAAGAGGAATAAAGATAAATAACTTTTTTTTCCTAAACTCCTATTTCAGTGCAGTTCCTTTCCTTTCCATGTATGTGAGAACAACTGTCTAAACTCATCAGTATGCAGACTGCATCTCTGTCTTTGCTTATCTTTCCTGGCACAGTGACTGTGCTCGGGATGTTAGAAATACTGGAGGTTGGTGAATTCACAAACAAAGGTGTGTCCATGTATTTGTTCTACCGGTAGATATCATGCAGCAAACAAGGGCTTCTATATGCTGAAGTTCCATCATTTAAGGGAGAAATCTCAGTAGCAACAGTTCTCATAGTACAGGGTAGCTTGGCTTCTGTACGTAAGTGCAATGGGAAGGTGATGGTGAATAATGAGAAACAGCAGAACAAATATGAGCTCCAGTGACCTAATGAAATAATCTCCTTGATATTTTGTCATATCTTACCTTAAAAATTTGGTGTTCACAGTGCTCTTGTTTCTTCTATTGTTAGCCTTATGATGACTGAGTGCTTCAATTTCCTTGCTCGGTAGAGCAGGCTTTTATTCTCAATGACTGGTTCCCTGTACTTCCTCCTGTGCTGTGGCCTGCCGTGCCTAGTTCCATTGTGGGGGGCTGTAGGACTACTTCTGTGATTAAATAAAGTAGATTCATGCTTGGACTCTATTTTGAAGTAGAGGTCACATGACAAAAGCTGTTTAAAATCACCATTACATTACTCTGCAGATCATGCAATCACAAATAAGTATTACTACTAGTTCTCAGGTTTCATCTGTTTCACGTTGCGGACTACATTAAAAGAAGTCTGTAAACAACTTATGTCTTCTCTTAGCCAAAGTGTAGATTTCTCCATTTATGGGAAGGAAGTAGTGCTCTGTGTAGAAAAGCAGTAGTTTAAAGCACATCTGTGGAAAGAGAGTTATCATCAGGTTATAGTTAGTACTGCACTGTTCTGCATAATGCTTAGGCAGTAGGCTGCTTTGAAAAGAGGGCTTATTGCTCTTGTCTGATATTTTATGTCATTGTGTGGATGCTGTCCAAGTTAGGAATATTTTCTTCCCCTTCCTATCTCATGGATGTTGGTGCTCCGCAGCAGTGATCTAACTTGCTGATTGCTTTGCAGTATTAACTCATGCTAAGGAAACTACTGGAAGAAAACTACAAAAAGAAAAGTAATTCAAAAACAACATTGATACTGGAATCACTTTATTGGTTCAGATTCTATCAAAGTAGTGCTGTGTTTTGACAAAATCAAAATTTTGACAAAATATATATACACTGATGATTTACTTGATATGAAAATGAGGGTTTGAACACTGAAATATTGTAACTTAAAAAGTGGAAGATAGTTGCTTTGCTCCAAAGTGTTGAGAGGGGCAATGTTTACTACCCCTTGTAATTTGGAAAGTTTTACTGTGTTATGGTAAATTGCTGGAAGTAGAGTGGCATGATAGCCTGCCATAGGCTAGACAAAACTTTTAAAGTCTTTTGAAAAACTTAAAGCAAAAATAATCAGTATTTGAAATTTATATTGTCTGTTGTCGCAGTGACACTTTAATGGGTCATATTTTGAAATAATCTAGTGTTAGTTAAGTTTAGCTAAAACTAGACTAATTTGGAAAGAGACTTTATTAATTGGCTTCCATGATAATAGACTTAAGATAAAAGGTTCCAATGACATTTTTTTTCTGCATCTTTTCAGTACTTGTACCATGGCTTTGCTAGTTTTGCTTCCACAATTCGACTAGGGAAAATTTCTGAACAGTAGCAAAGTTATGAAATTTATTCTGGATCTGTTGTTTTATGGGTGTCCAATGAAGACAAAGAAACACTAAAATTTGCAGTCCTTGTTTTCACTGATCTTTTTTGAAGAGAGCTTTGCCTCAAAGTCTCTGTTATTTTGGGCCATGGCAAGATAAGAATCTTTTGGAACCAGAAGGATGGTGTTAAAGGCTGTGATGTGTGGAGTGTTTTTCCCCTGTGGAACTGGCTGCTGTGTGAGCCTGCACAAACTTGTCAGACTGAAGGCAACTCACAAGTCATGGTGCGTGGTGACGTGTGCTGTTCCAGTAAGCACCAATTTGTCTATTCTACCCTGATTGCATATTATTATTGTTGTTGTCAGGTGAAAACTGCATTAAAGTCGTTTTTCAACCTACTTGCTAGATTTTCATGTAGCAACATATTTCTAGATAAACCTTGAAGAAGTCCACAGATAGATTAGAAGTTATTTTAAAAGGAATATTTTTTCTCCTTTTAACTAA
>PTEX01000026.1:248031-314602 GCA_003342815.1 Eudromia elegans
AACATAACTTAAATCTCTAGTGAAAGTTTATCTAATCCTAGGTTTCAAAATAGTTCTAATGACCTTTGTTTTGAACTTAAAAATATTTATTTATTTGTTAAAAACATACTGGTGAAAAAAAAAAAGTGTGCATGTCTTAGAATTAACTTTATATACCAAAAGCAGACCATTTTTGCCCTTGTTACTGTGTGCTATTTTTTTAAACTGTCTTTTCAATGAAATTCACTCTTCTATCTCGCATATTTGTGGAAAAGGAGGAGTGAGAGTTCCTTAATCTCTACCATTTTTCATAGACCAGTTATTTTAATGTGACCACAGTGAAGTATCTGCTGCTTTTGATAGCTTATATTTTATCTAATCATACATTTTTAGAGAAAATTTCTGGACAAGATAGTTTTTTCATAGCTCTGAATTTGTAAGTGTGATATATGAATAGAATGTTTAGTTACAACTTTTAAAAATTACTTTGAATGAAGTTTTCTTTTTTTTTTTTTCCCCTTTATATTTAGCCTAAGCCAAAACCCACAATGCATATTGAGTACATGAGGATCTTTTCATAGAAATCTTCTAGTTGTCATCAGGATTCCCAGGTTTGAAAATGCACCCTTGAGGCAAATATTCTTTTCTTAATTTTCAGAAAAGTTTTATTATTTGCCATCCCAGAAACTTGCATCTTTATTATTTTTATTGTATGATGTCCTTACTCAGTGTATTTAATTTTCATTCTTTTTTGTGGGTTATCTAATTGAAACTTGATAATCATTAATGTAGTATCTTATTTGTGCGAAGAAAAATGCTGACCTCTCTAAGAAGTGTTGATCAATTTAGAATACAATTTAAGTAACACTTACTATATCATTTCAGCAAACATTTAAATGATGATCCAAAGTTATTAAAAAAATATGCATAGCATGATTCATATCAGGTTAGCTTTAAACATCTTTTTTTGTTATTACAATATGTCTAGTTTTCCAAAGTTGTGGTCAAGTCCCTCTAAAAGTATCTCAAAATTCTTCCAGATTTTAACTAGCTGGATATGAAATGTACGATAATTCTGTAACTGCACATGATACTGGATAGATGTTGAACAGTACTAACTTAAAAGATTTACAGAAAAGCATATCCTTGCCTCAGCAATAACTTTATCCCTTCTTTTGTAAGATGTGGGGAATATATCTCAAAATTGTAAAATCGGTGATTAAATTTGTTGTTTTTTTGAGGAAATGTATATGTCTGGGTTTTTTGATGATTATTGTTGATCAGATTACATTTATGCGGTTTCTATTCTTATAAGAGTAATACATAGGTAAGAAATCTTTAAATATATTCACTCTTACAGGCCAGATAATCCATATTTCTAATACAATAGTGTCCCTTAAACTTTCCTCTGAGTGTTAACAAAATTTCTAGGATTTTATCGCTTAACAGTGGTAATTTTTGGTACTGTTTGGGGAGTGAAGAATTTCTTTGTAACAATAATATATGGTGTGATCTTTATTCAGGATTTTGGAACAAATATTAGAGGAAGATGTCATTCTCTTGCACAGATTCTGCCATAACAAGTGTAGCCTTGTTATGATGCAGTCATGGAGAGTGTTGCTGGTTAACTGTTCTTAAAACAGTTAGGATTTTAAGAATAACAGATAGGAACTGTTCCTATTATTGTACCCCCAGTCAAGGGCTGTCTTATACCACTGATCTCGAGCAGAAGTTTTGCATTGACTGTGAGAAGTTTAAATTTGTTTCTTTCAATTTCCTAGGGAGATCTTGCAGGATAATTTCCTGGAAGAAAATCTGTGGCTTGCTTTGGCCCTAAATATCTTAAATGCCATAGTATTGTGCAAATGATTGAGTATATATATTTTTTTTTTTCAAATATAGTTAAGAGCTATTTTGAACTGTTGATACACATGAATTGACTTTTAATGGCTTCAGTATTTTTTAATAATTTTATACAAACAAGCATGTATCTATGAAGTAGCTTATATGTTTTTTAGATTGTGTATTGTTTATGTGTATGTGAATATGTATGTTTCTCCTTTCAACTTGTTGTGACAGAGATCAGAGCAAAATCAACATTATTATACCTAAAAATAAAGAGCTAAACAGGAAATATGAAGTGAATTCACTTTTCTGATTACTGTTAGGATTTGGAGCAGTCTAGAATAAGTCTAAATATGCTATTTGTGCTTGTTATTGTAAGGCTCCTACAAAACAGCTCATCCCAATCAGTGAGATGCTTAGTCATTTTGCTGTTGTTTGTACATTAGAAGTCATTAGAACATACTGCATCTCTATGAAATGAAGATTGAAAGGCAAGGTGCTCTGTGTTTGCAGGATTGTGGGGGAGGTCAAGGGCTGTCTTTATATACTCTCAAAGAGATATTATTTTATCTTTACTGTACTAACTTTGAGGGGCAGATGCTCTAAAAAGGACTTATCCTTAGATTCAACAGAGACAGAACTACTCGAGTGTTGTGGGCTGGAAGCTTGCACACAGTGTTTTCCATCACTTGTGCAGGAAAGAGTCCCCCTTCTGCATTAGTGGCGATGCACAGTAAAAGTTTTCTGGAGAAATTTTGAGTAGAAAGGGTTCCAAATAGGCAAATGGAATTTGATATTCAGTACTGGGTTCAATAATAAAGGCAAAAAAACTTTGTATTTTTTTTTCTTATTCTGTTTGATTCCAAGTAAATATGTTATTGAAATATTGGATAAAACCATTTCAGAATATTTTTTTTTGTAGGTCATCAGAGCATCAGTAACACAATTTGCTGAAAAGTAGGTGGGGATTGGGTAGGGTTTGAAATCTTTTTGCTCTCTAAACATGAAGAGGCATGAATCTTGCATAATATTCAAAAGCAACTTATATAGCTGGAGCTGTGCCTGATGAGTTGATTTCTTGTCTGATCTGTACATGCGTCACGTTTCTGGACACCTGAAAATGATTTAATATTAATACAAGGAAATATGTAACCATGTAATTAACATTAAAATGTGTAGAGTCATGTTCATAGGGTGTGTAGGTTTGTATTAATGGAGTAGAATTTGCCCTCAAGCCTGTGTTTCTATAAAAAGATTCTAAAGGAGAATTACATCACTAGAATATTACCAAGTGTTTCTTTACATTTACCTAAACACAGGCAGCTTTCAATTTTAGTAACAGCGTGCTTTTGTGTTATTTTTGTGCTGGTATTGCAATATTTTGCCTCTTTCAGAAACTAAATTTCCAATTGAGAGAGAAGTGGAGAATAATGAACACAGTTTCATTCTTTTGAGTCAAATCTAAAACTTTTTTTTTTTTTAAATTTTTTTAATGAAATAGCTGATTGATATCTACTATTAGAAGGATGCTTAGAAATTGGAGTCTTTGTTGAGGTGTTGAGATCTGTGCATGGTGTGTGTTTGCTGCTGCTTGTTCAATTGCTGTGTTTAGGGACTTGGTTTCATTTCAGTGAAACTCCTGTTTGTGTGCAGGGCTGCAGGCAACAGCACATGAAGGATTTTTTTTTTTTTAGCAACATCTTCTGTAAGATCTGTGTTCTGTGTTGGTAGGGTAAGAGAGAAGTAACTGGCATTGAATATCCATTTATGAGATCTCTATTTGAGTTTTGAGGAAGTGGGCAGAAGCTGTTGGAGGGTTTTATCTGTTTGAAAACTGAACACATTTTCTGGAAGTGGTTCCCTAAGCTTTTTCTGGTTCCTAACTGAAGGATGGATGTACAATACACACAGTTAATATTTCTTTCATTTACATTATTTAAAAATCTTAAATTTCAGATAAGCTTCAATCATCTCAAATTGATGAGTAGTAAGAAGGAATGAAAACAGCAAAGGGTAATTCCAGTAGTATCTGGTAAATGTATATACATAGCTTTTCAGCAATAAATTAAATCTTTTAAGTGTACTAGTTTGATTTTTCTTTGATTTGAAACTATTTCTAGTACAATACAATTGAAAATTTCTTTGTCTGCATGCTGCACGTGAGACAAAGTATTAATTTAGTGATTTTATTTTTTTCTGCAATCTGTGGGAATACCCTATCTGTTTTGATGCTACTACTGTTAAATTTGTTCTTGTCAGGGCCACAAAGGTATATTTTCCTCTGTCATATACAATTCCTGAATACTTAAATTTTATACTTTTTGACATTTATTTATTTATTTACTTTGCTCACCTATTACTTGAAAGACACTTTAGATAAAAGAGCAAATATGTTGTGTTTATGACTGTGAAATACTTAAAAATTCCATTTCTATGTAACCAATATTACAGAGCAAGCCCTGAAACTTCTTTACATTTGATGATGCTTTTTTTCCTGCTTCAACTGAGTTTAAATTTAGTCTTTATTCTGCGTAATATTGATGCAGTGGTGAAAACTGTTTCACTGATAAGACATGGTATGTAGTCTATTCCATAACTCAAGTCATTTGGCTTAATAAAGGCAGCCGTTTAGGAAAACAACTGCATATCCTTGCTTGAAGAGTAAAGGATGTCTGTAGAAAATATGGTTTCCTAGTCCATAACCATACACACACACACACACACACACACACACATATATATATATATGCACACAGAGAGAGTTTATCTTAGTACAGCCAACCTTTGTATTAATTTAGCCAACAACCCTTGCTATGAATAACATAATAATTGGCTTTTACTATTCTATTTACTGTTGCATATTGGCTTTTACTATTCTTCAGTGCTAGTCCTCCTGATATTTCCATGGATATATATTTTTTTAAAAGGGCACAGTTTACAGCTGTGTGTTACCAATACTGTAAGATATTTGTGTGTAAATTATGAGAAAGTGACTCCACCCAAGTTCTTTGGGTGCTTTTGATAGTGTTGTGTAAATATACTAAGACTGGTCATTGAAACTAAATCAAATAAAGTAGCCCAGCAACAATATAATGAAATCAGCGTGTGCCTGCATGCTACTGCTGTACAGTCCTATGGCTGTATGTGACAAAGCAGGCAGAAGCTCTGTAAACATGAGTTGTGTTGTCTGTCATTAATGCAGTAGAAGATGATGCTGAAAATGACTGTCATTTACCCAAGTGAATAGGTCCAATTTCAGTGCAGCAGTGCAAGTCTGGGTAACTCGAGGAAAGCTGCGGAGATCTGTGTTCAAGTTGGACTTACACTGACAGGTTCTTATAGAGAGGAGATGTGTGTGAATTCAGTTAGAGCAGTTCTGCAGCTCAAACAAGAGCAGGACCAAGTAAGTTTAATATAAGAGTGAACTGTAGAAACCTCCTGCATGCACATTTGCCCTCCTTTTTATTTTTTTTTTTTTTTACAAATATTAACTGTTTCACGTGAGGGCTAACAGAAGGCAACGTGGAGATGTTACTAAATATCAGACTTTAGCACAGACTCTTGCTGTCTGACAGTTTGGGCTGAGGGACTGTGTTGATCCTACTGTGTTTTAAGTCCTGTTGTTTTAAAAACCCAGAAGTGTTGTTGAATGTTGTACTTAATCAAAGGTAGTCATCAATTATTTTGCTATTCACTTCATTCTTTTTTTGTTAAATGTCCAACTGTCCCAAACTGTGAATTCTATTTTTTCTCTACAAAATTTGCATAAACTAAGTCTTCAGCAAATATACATATGAATAAAAAGTAATATTTTACAAAAAAAAGTTGTCAAATTATGCAAAGATTTTGTTTTCATTATCATTTCCACAGACTGAAAACCAAATAGAAACTGGTTTCTATGGAACAGATCTGCATTAAGTTACTTCCTTGAATTTTTGCTCTTATGTCTAATGTCAAAGTTAAAGAGCAAGTTTTGATGATCTTGTAACAGAAAAGATTTAGATCTGCTAGCCTGTTCCTCCTACTCTGTGAGGATATTAATGTGCTAGTGGCTGAATTTCAGATTTACAGGACCTCTAGTACTAATAATTTACTCATAGATCAACACTTTAAGAATAAAGTTCAAAATTGTCTATTTGTTTCAATGGTTGAAGGTGTTGGACTTTTTTTTTTTTTTGTGGATTCTTGGATTTTTTATTAACCTTTGTTTTGTGGTTTCCATTTTTATTGATGCATGCAATATTTACATTTTAAGATTTACCTTTATATATAACCATGTTATTTTAGTTGTCTGAAAATGTGGGCATAAGCACTGTAGTTCTAGAAGAATAACAACAGCCTATTTTTTTTGGCTTGAAAAATAAGTGATTTTGGAATCTAATGCAATGATTAAATCAGGATGTTTGCCTCGAGGCTTCAGTCATTTAATCTAAAATCTTACTCTGCTGAAAATTTCTGGCCCATTCTTTATTTGAGTATAATATTATTAAATAAAGGAAAAATAGCATCTGCATCTTTGTATGAATGCAGATGAAGCAAATTAACAACAATTAAAGCTGAAATGCAGCCAAGCACTGGAGATAAGATTTACTTCTCCCCCTACTCGATCATCCTCTTCCCAGTGGATTGTTTTCTTTCAATTATTGTATGTAGCGTGTTGTACTGTGTATTAAACAATTTCTCTAACAAATTATTTTCACAGAACTAGTGCAGGAGTGTTGGTGCATAGCAAGTGGCCGTGTGACGTTTCTTTGCCACTGTGTGACAGCTGTGCGACATTTCTTTGCAAATCCTTTTCCTGCTGGCCACTGTTAAGAATAGTAGGTTTCAGAAAATATATCCCAAATCAGAGCTAATCCTGAAATGTGTTTTTCTTCAGAAGTGACACAAAGAAATGGAGGAGAGGGTGACAAGCATGGATTACGGCTGGTCTTCCTTTTCTGTTGTTCATTGAGATCCTCTTAAACCACTCTTTTGCCTCTCTAGAGATCACAAGTTTTGTACCTACATTTTTAGGAAAAAAGATTGAAGACAAAATATGGATTTAATTAGGATTATAAAAAATTTTATGCAAAGTCTCTGTGCACTATGGATTCATTTTTTATGGAGAAAAACATGGCATGTGGGCATTCATTAGAGTTACACTAAATGCAACCGAAGAATGGGGAACTAATATTCTGATTTAGTACTCTGTGTTTGTGCCTGCTCACTAGGAATTACAAGAAATTGTGGTGTAGGAAGAGAGCAGGATCTTATTTCGTAGCCTTCCACCAAAAATCTGCAGGCATTCAAAATAAGGTAAGACTTTAAAAGATATATTCAATTTTGTATAAATTCAACCAATAAGAGTTAACATTATTCTGGAGTTTTCTGTGGTGGGCATGCAGATATCCTTTCTGCACACAGGTGTAGTGCTTGCTATTCGGTTTTGTCAGATTTAACTTGCAAATATCATGGCTTTTAAGAGGCAAAAGCAGTGTTATTATTGAAGAGATTAAAGTTTTGGCTCCTTGTCTTCATCTCTGGGTTTTGGACGTTGTTATGATAGTACTGCAGGGATTAATTTCCCCCCTTTTGTACAAGGGGAAGACCACCAGAAGTCTGGTAGATAATGGCACAAAGCCAAAATCCAACTGTATAAATCCCTAGATGCCTGTGATATTCAATGTATTTGTATGCTGTTTTGAGTAACAATGAAAATATCAATATGCACTTTCCTACTTTTTTTTTTTTTTTTTTTTACTTTGCACCAAAAAACAGGAGGGAAAGAAATCTTTAAACAGGAAAATGTTTAAACACAAAATGTAAACTCCTCCAAAATTACTGGGGAATAAGAATCAGATGGAATGTGCTTTCTACTGTTTCTGCTGTATGTGGGTTTTGTTTTTCCTGTGATGTATGTTTCTCTGCCTTCTGTCAGCTCATGTTGATTTAAGTTGTTACTGTATTTTGTCTGTTTTCTATATTTGTTCTAAATGTATTGATTTGAGGTAAAAAGCCAGATAAAGGAATAATCTATTCTGATATTTATTTATTCAGGCTGCTGAATTCCAGTCCAGTCCTACTAAACTGGAACCAGGGATGTTGTCCCAGTGAATTGGAGAGGTTTATCTATAAAAGCCAGCTGGTATTTGTTTTAAATTACTAAAGTGACACAAGGCTACTGGAAATAATATAGTATGCTGGTTTCTACTCTGGATAGAAGAGAATCCAAATTACTTCCTTTCCAAACATTATCATCCCAATGGTAAGATTTTGAGTGTTCTTCTGTTTGAATGAGCAGGAATTGGATGCTTTATCTTTTCCTTCTATGTGTTTTGGAAGTTAGTTTTTTTTAGTGCTACCCCAAGATGGCTTTGAAGCCCTGCAGGCAAGCTGGGATATCAAAGCACTAAAGGAATTCAGCAGTAATTGTTTTATGGCTTGCCAGAAGTCAGACCTATTTGTATAGGTAGCACAGAAAATAGCTGTGATTTGTCAATTTGGTGCCATTTATATCCACCATAAAAAAAAAAAAAAGTTAAAGGGGTATTTCAGAAACAGGAACTAAGCTGTAAATGCAAATTGCTTTGCCATTTTCTCAAAGGAACACAAAGGAAGCAGGGTTTGGAAGCTTTTATTGTAGCCAAGTTAACAAGGGCCCTGTCTACTTTAAAGATATTTAATACTGTACTTGTACTGTGAAATTACACATTTGTGATCCCTTACTAAATGAGCAGACATAGTCTGAAATGTGTGGGTTATAAAGAACTTAATTACTGAGAAGGCTGAAGGGTAAATAATATACTGTCGTGTGTCTATAAAGGAATAGTCCAAATGAGCTTCAATCTCGGAAACTTTTGAACTAATACTGTGCGTTTTCGTGTTGTATGTGTGTGTGGTGTATGCTCTATATTTTCTGAATCTTGCTCCAAATCGCCTTCTATGTGTCATTCATGACTGAGCAGTTAAGCTTGCACTTCTGAAATCCTGATAGCATCCTCACTCAATTTTGCAGAAAAAGACAATAGTGACAGTATTTGAGAAACCAATGTTAAAAAGCCAACTCCAAGGAGTTTTGGAGTGTTCTGCTGCTTTCAAGTGTTTTGACTAAGTGCCTGGTGATAGTAACTTGCTTGCATTTACCTTCCTTTTCAGGTGTCTGTGCTGAGTTCTTTTTGTGTGTATGTTTGTTCAGTTGCCCTAATGGTGGAAGTTTTTTACAATAAAGTTGTTCTTTGGGATACTTGCAGTTGCTTGCACAAGTGTTAGAGGATTTTCTTTCCTCAATTAAAAGTGGTGTTTAAAGACGTGTATGAACTTAGTGACACAAGCAAATTAAAGGAAAACTTGGGACCCTGTCTACCTGCATATCTAAAAGAGGTGGGACTATAAGTCTCTGGGAAAGGTAACAAAAATGACTGCTGTCTGAATGAAGTACTTGTAGTCACAGGAGCATGAAGACATTCATCCATGTCATTGATGAATAAATGTAGCAGAATTGAAACAAATACTGTCCCCTTGGGGACATGGCTGGCTACAGGACCCAGCTAGACTGTGCCTCTGATAGCAACCATCTAAGCTGTGCACTCCAGACAGTTCTCATCCACCTCACCATCTACTCACCTAACCTACACTTCTGGAGCTTGCCCAAGAGGATATTATATTATGGGAGACAGTTTTAGAAGCCTTACTGAAGTTAAAGTAGACAATGTTCAGTGCTCTCTCCTTATACCCAAATATTCATATTTCCATCATAAAAGGGTATCAGATGGGATAGGCCTGATTTCCCCTTGGTGAGTATGTGCTTACTACTCCTGGTCACCTTCTTTTCCTCCAAAAGCTCAGAGACAATAGCTAGAGGGCTCTGCTCTATCATCTTTTTGCTCTATCACCTCCTCCATCACCACAAGGCTAAGTGGTCTGTATTTGTGAGGCTCCTGCTTCATGCACAGTTGAAGACTGACATGACATTGGCTTTCTTCCAGTCCTCACACACACCTCTGTCATCCATGACATTTGACTTTTCAAAGGTGGTGGAGGGTGACCTAGTAAAAACATCTGGCAGCTCCTGCAACACTCTTGCTTGCATCCCATTGGGGCCCATGGATTTATGGGTGTCAGATTTGCCTAAATGATCTCTAATGCGATCCTCCTCAAAAAGGGCCAAGTCTGTCTGTCTTTCTCTAGACTTAGACTTCCCCTTTAGGTCTGAGATTCCAGAGCGCTGACCTTGCCTTATGTTATTCATTTGAATTTTCTCTTTTGATTTGAGCTTGAAATATGTAACTTGACTTGCTAGGTACATTTTTTCTTTTTTTCATTTTTTCTTTTTTCTTCTTTTTTTTTCTTCTCCTTTTTCTCCTCTTCTTTTTTATTTTTTCTTAGCTTTAAGAAAGTCTGAAAAGCTTTAAATGCAATGTCTTATAAGGACAAGAAGTCTTTATTTATACCACTCTTTTTAACGTGCTGCTACTATGTCATTATTTCCTCTGTAAAGTTTATAGCAAAAACGTGATTCCTTTTAGACATCTATAAAACAAGGTCTTTAGCCACAAAATGTTGATCTGCAATTTGTGAGCTTATCTAAGCAGTCCTTGTATGTCTACTCTTGCTGTGGTTTAGTTAAGGATAAATGTAGATCCTTCCAGAGTAGCTCAACACCTCATTTAAATACTTTGGCCTTCTGCCTCTTTAACAAAGTCTCCTCTCAGATTTTAAGTAACTTTTGCTCTCAGAGCCCCAATTAGTGGAGTCATAAAAACAATGAACTTAACTAGAGTGCAGTTTCTTAGTCTTGCTGTATCTGTCTGCAGCCTGCTGCCTAACTAATGACTGACCTCTCTTCCTGTTTGTTGCAGTTTGGAGACAGGCAAATTTCTATGTTTACCAGAATATATTTTCAACCATGAGAGGGTCTTAATTGTCCTAATCAGTTTACCGGGTGCTTCATAAGACCTTGTTTCTTTGAATGTGCTGAGAGCGGACTTAATTCGGGTGATCCTTCTGTAGTTGGAGATGGCCCTCCTTGAGGACAAGCTGATAAAATTTTGCGGATTATTGCTATTGACACAGGCCTCCTCCCATCACACTTTTCTGATAGAGGTCATTTTTCTCGGTCTATCCCGTTTCTGCATGCAACCATTCGATTAGCCTTTGTCACTCATCTCCTTCAGCAGCTGCTGTTTGCATTTTTGCTAATCCTGATTCCTTTGCCTTCCTGTGGCTGGTACATTAGTTTTTGCATGTGCTTTTACCGGTCCTATCTGTAAAGATTGGTGCCTGCTTACATCTAAAAGTCTCTGCCAGTCACCTGTCCTCCACAAGAGTATACGATATACCTTCCAATTTTTTGCCTCCCATTACATATCCATTTCTTTCTTCCCTTAAATGCGCCATGAGAATCGGTATAAACTATATCGTCTCTGTTTTCCACAGCTAATAAGAGTCTTGGAGTTCTCCCACATGGGCCTTACCTTTGCCTTCCTAAGTTATTGACCATCCTGAATTTATTTCTGGGGCTGCTACCTTATAAGGACACCCTGTGCTTATTCTTTGGGCAGAGACATCAGTAAACCATTCTCTGTCCTTTTTAGAGGTCTTGGTAAATTCTGGGGCTACCTTGGTAAAGGTTTGTAGGGGAGATCTGATGTCATAACATCTGAGTATACTGGTTGTTGTAATTTCTTAGTTGGTCCTTCTTTTAAGGATAACAAGTGGCTTATTACTTCTAGATAAGCATACCATTTGCAGATAGTTCCCTTTTGAGCCACACCTTCACCCCTAGAGTGGGGGAAGGGTATGCCTTTAGGTACAGAGCTTAACAAGGGAAAATGTCCCTAAACACTGCTATCCCACTGCTCTTGGTGTTTTTTTCTGCCTCTTTCACTGTTCGAATTAAGGAGAGGAGTCTCTTTTCCCAGTCGGGAGTTTCTGTGTGGGAAAAGAAATGTAGAAAAGATAGATGAAAAAAGCAGGGATCGTCAAAGACCTGAAATTCCTTTTTGAAAGATGCTGCTATCAGTAGAGACACCATTGCTTTCCTCAAAGCACATCATATCCTAGAATATTTCCTGAGTGTGAACTTAGTACCACATCCACAGCTGTCATGCCCTTTCCCCTGTGCAACCATAATTGTGTCCTAGGAAGGGGACATTTTTCTTTAGTACTTGTAACTCCACTAATCAGTATGGATTTTTGAGAAGGATTAATTCCTAAGGATTCTACTTCAAACTTATTCAGGATGCTAATCTAGATCCAGTATCAATCAAGTATCAATCCAGTATCAATCAAGAATTCTAGACTTTTTGTGAACAGCAGGAATTGATAATGTAGGGTTCTTTGTTCTTAGACCACTGGAAAACATATATCATGTGAATTGAGTGACCCAAGCCACTGTTTAGTTTTTTGGTCTGCTCAACTCCTTCCTTAGATGTGCAAATGAGTTGTTTGCTTTGTCAGAGATGGGGGCAGAACAGAGGGATTTTTTGTCTTGAATTTATGTTGCAGGACTTCAAGAAATTGGTTGATATGGCTAGTGAATTGCCCCAGCAACACAGAGCTGAGTACTTTTAAAGCTAATGCTTGTCACCATAAATTATCTTGCAGATAGTTATCAAATTCATTTACAGATCCTGGCAGACTCTGAGAGGTAGTTGGAGGGGAAGCGGACCGCTTCTCATTTTATTGTGTGAAACACCTTCCTAGTTGTTCTGGTGGATGTTCTAGGGCTGCCCACCCATCTTGTCTATGACTCATCACTTCATGTAACAGATCTAACCAAGCAGGGATGTGAATGGGGGAGGAGAGTGAATCATGGTGGTTTTGATCATTATGTTCTAGGGCCCTAATGAGTCTTTCCTTCAAATTTTGGGTGTATATCTTTGCAATGTTGGGCAAACCTTTAATGAGGGGCCTTAGATTGGGTCCCCCAGAGCCATTAACTGAACATCAAAGTATAGAATCATAGAATCGTAGAATGGCTAGGGTTGGAAGGGACCTGTAGAGGTCATCTAGTCCAACCCCCCTGCACACGCAGGGTCCCCTAGAGCACGTGGCACAGGGTGATGTCCAGGCGGGTTTTGAAGATCTCCAGAGAAGGAGACTCCACCACCTCTCTGGGCAGCCTGTTCCAGTGCTCTGTCACCCTCACTGTTAAGAAATTCTTCCTCAAGTTCCTGTGGAACAATCATCATGAACAATCATGAAGTATCATATGGTGCCTCAGCCAAGCCCCTTTTTGCATTGCTTCTCATAAGCTGGAGTCCCCTACCGCTGATTCCTAGTGGCTCACCTCTCTGGGATCTGTTCCCTCTGCCTATAAGCAACTTGAGCTGTACTAGATTGATTATCACCTGGGAACTCCTCATCTAAAAACACTCCTGATCCCCAGAAACCCAATAGTTCTTCTCTAACAGTATTCTGCCACCACCAGAAATAGAAACTCTCCACAAATACTTGCTTTTGGTTTCCCCAAGTTTTTCTGAAAATTTAGTCTGCAATTCTCTAATCTCAAACCTGAATAAGGAGCAGTCCCAATTGTAGTGCATGTGTCCCACTGCCCCACACAGCCACCCATCTCCGACTTTGAGGCCTTTCAGCTTTTTCAGTCATTATCATGGAACAGCCACTGTTCCATCAGTGGAACCAGAAAAGCCACTGGTTCTGAGGATTCCTCTTCTATCTCCTGCCTATCTTCCATATCTCAATCTCCCCATAAGTCCCTATCACAACCCTGGAGCTCAGTGTAAGAAATTAACTTTCTAATTAGTTGCACTTTATGGGGTGGGGTGCCTGCTTTAGCATTGTTTCAATTCACTGTTCCAATAATTGTTTACCTTGCTTTTCTTTCTCTAATTCATGCTGTAAGTGTTGAATTTCAGAGTCCTTACTCTGATAATCTATTTTCAGTTTGCATTTTATTTATAGCCCTTCTGTGCCTGAATTAGGCAAGTGCACTGAAGGATGCAAATAATACCATTTTCCTCTGGTCAAATCTTCCTCTTTTGCTGAGGGACCACATGGCTGTCTTCTTAGGAACTCCTTTATGGATATCCTGCTGACTCTGCTGATTTAAAATGTTGTGGTTGGAAGGTGGGGCACAAATTTGGTAGATGAATGTCTTTGTGTTCCAGCCATCCTCAGGGGTGAAAGGAATCATCTCTTAATAGGGGTACCAGATACTGTACTAGCTACAGGTCCCACTCAGGCAGCATGGGACTTATTAGGTCCAACCACCTTCAAAACGAGTCGAGTTCACAAACAGCAGCATTTAGTCAAATGCAACATTTACAAAGCAGGTTTGGGATGTCAGTACAGGAAATTCTCTACCGCAGCGTGAGGTTCTTGGCTAGATCTAATCTACGGATGCACAATTATCCCCAGAAGATGGAGAGGGCTCTCAGTCTTGAGGAATGTCTGCAGGCAATGCCCAACTCGAGGGAAGGGAAGTAGTTCAGCCCATCGACTGATCCAGAAGTTATGATCGAGTCTTCCCTCCAACTTCTTCCCTCCTTAGTTCACCTTTTTTTATACTTTATACATATATATTTACATTTAGGTGGAGCTTGAGTGACAATAGTTACACTCACTTTTGCTTTTGTTTGGCTTAAGAGTCTCCCAAGTCAAAAGAAAAATCTAGAGCGCATGCTCAGTGAGGGATGTTGTACCTTGGAGCCAGGTAACTTTTGGGGTAGAGGTGTGTGTTGGTATTATAATGAGATTAGAATGAAAAGTTTGAGCAAAGCCAGTTGGAAGGGACTGATCTGTCACCGTTGTTTGCCCAGCACCAGACATCTTATCACACTATGTGGCTTATCAGCTACATGGTGGCACCAGGTTGCCATCTCTGCAGGGGGTCCAGTAGAGTTTGGCTGTGGTGTTTCCACTCTGCTCCACCCATTCCTCACCTGCACAGCACCATCAGGTTACCACTACTGCAGGGAATCCAACAGTTTGGCCATGGTGTCTCCATTCCACTGCACCTCTTGTTTACTCCTATTAGCATGTGCTGGAGAGGTAGATTGTGTTGCCAAAGGAGTTGTGGAAGATTCCGTACGTACTAACCATCCTGGAAGTGGTAACTATCTCGCACCCTGAGCAGGCCTCTGTAATGCCATAATTTCTATTAGGCCTTAGTTTTTTTTCTCTGATTTCCTTTTCTCAAGCTATTTCCCCGCACTGTGCTTTCACAGTTTTCTGTTTGACTGGAGTAAGTTTGGCTGACACCTTGGTTCAATGTAAAAGCAGCTTGATAGCCTTTTCTTTTACTTCTCAGTCTGAATTTTTAAAAAGATTCACTTTCAGTTGGGTTCATGGGCTCAGCTGGCTTATCTCTAAATGCTCCGTAATCATTTAGTGCCAGTGGGAGAGGTGGGAATGCATGGCTGGGAATGGAAGGAGGAACAGAACTTTGTGAGTGGTAGTTTGCAGTCAGATGCTATAATGTATTATATAAAACCGTATCCTTGGAAAGAGTTCTTAGATGCTTTGGTGTTCTGTTGACACTGCTGATGATGTATGATGATCCTGCCTCTGGAACTGTTGCCTTTGCATAGAAATATTTCACTCCCTGTAGAACTGTACTTGCACGTAAATGATATTCAGAGTAAGTACTGCAGATCTTAGTGTATTTGAGCGATATAGAGCTCTGCAGTATTAGATCTAATGCCCAAAGAAAACTACTCAGCTTGGGAAAAGTTTGCCTATAGGTGACGAAAGATTATCTACCTACTAAATACCCCACAGATCTGTAATAAGAAAAGGTAATGGAGTACTTTGTGTTTTAAAGAAAATTACAATTAGCAGAAATGATGTGTTATATTTCATTTCATGGAAATGAAAAAAATGTAGCATTTTCCAGAAATGCTTGATTCCTCCCTCTCTGCAGTGATACATTTTGTATTCCTGAAATTTGCTGTTTCCTCAGGCCGCATCAGGAAGGCTGACAAAGTGGATGGTTTGTACAGCTCAGAGGAGAAATGAGTTCTGTCTTTCTGAGTACTAGCCAGACCACCAGTATGCAAGGGCTATGAGAAAAACTGTCTACCGTGATCTCTCCGAAGCTCTTCTTACTCCTTCATGTATCCATGATATCCAGACAATTCTCTTCTTGCTTCTTCTGCTCCCAATCCGTTATTGTTTTTTTTTTGTGTGTTTGCTTTTTCTTGCTAGTAAAGGACAATGTCTGTATCAGAGCACTTAAACTGTCTTGTTTCTTTTAACTATAGTCATAACTTCTCAAGTAAGATAAACAGGTAACTTCCTGAGCTTGATATTGGTGGAAGGAGGAAGGGAAATCTGACCTTTTCGTTCCTTTCATATTTGATAAAAGTAAGAAAGTGTTTTGTCATCTGTCTCCAAAGAAGCAATTCTTCTAGTGCTAGAGGTGAGGGCTACTACAGTGATACTGAAGACAGGCTTCTTGCTTTGATGTGCTACTTTAAGAAACTTCACTTGACCTAGTGGCACACTGATAACAGTGGTGTTCAGTGATGAAGAATATATAGTAAGCAGCTGATGTCTTGGAGGCTGAATTCTGCTTATTTCTGATGTAGCTAGACCAAGTTAAACAGTTCTGCCCATTATGAGCTACTAAGTGTTTAACCATATTTGGTTTGAAGATGGCTATGTAATTAACATGACATCACTTTTGGTTTCATTTGTCAGAGCTATACCCATAGGAACTGTTCACACTCTTCATTTAAATATTGGTCTCGAAGGAGAGCTAGGAGGCTAGCATTAACAAGCCGCACTGACTCATGTTGCTGCTTATGCTTTTGACAGTAAAATATGAAAACTTTTACTTTCATGCACTTTACAGAAGAATCGATTCAAACTGAAGCTGGATCAACAGAAGTTCCAAAAAAAAAAAAAAGGCAACAAAATTTCATGCAAAGAAAAGGCTTTTAACCATAAATTTCATACATTCCTAGTGCTGAATATTTATATTTCTAATATCTCTTTTCAATTTGTACTTAAAATACAAAGTACTTGGATGATACTAACTGGTCGAAATCAGAAGCTGAGGTATGTACTGTCAAATCTTTCAAAAGTGTAGTAGATTCTTCAGACTTTTTGTTTTGTTTTACTCGGACCACCTTCCAGCTGTAGGAGTGTAAAATAGATTCAGACTTTCTGCAACTATACTATATAGAAGTACATTGGTGTCATTGGTGTTTCCAGCACTTGGCATCCATGCTGGACACAAAATTTATCTTAAAGATGAAGAGCAGTGTTGTTACTAGTTATTTTCTTGTTGGTGCTAGGTAAAATAGCCAATACTGGCTTTTGTTAATTTTAGTTCTTGTTGCGCTTAAAGTTAGCTGTCTGGCATAGGCTACATAATGGGTAAGCGGTGAGTCTAAGAATACTGAAGAGGAATATAGTAAATTTAAAGAAAAGCACAAGGAAACGGAAAATATGAAAGACTGCAGTGATCAAATACAACTTGTGTGTGAAAATAATTATTTTCCTAATAAAGAAAAATGGTTACCTGAATTTCAGGGTAGCTCTTTCTTTTCATTTTATTTTGTATCTTAGAGATAAGAAAAAAAATCCTTCTAAGATGCACAGATATGGCCATGTCAATGAACTATTTATTGGGAAACTTTGTTAATGGTAGTGGCTAGCTTTGTGATTTTGGACTGTATAATGCCTTGCACTATTCCTGTTTTTCTGTGTATAAACAAAATATTCTCATAGTTGCACTGACGTTTGAATGCTCCTTTGAGGTCTCTGACTAAAGAGACTTCAATAGTAATAGTAGACTTCATATATCTCTTGGATCCGCTTGTCCATAGTTAATTGTGTTTCAGTTGACTGCTTCAAGACTAGTGTCTGTCCTTGGACTTACAGGCCTATATACTCAGATAAAGACCATATAAATAAAAGACCTATAAATTCTCCTGTCAGAAACATAAGCTATTTGTTTATGCTTGTGATTGTGTTGTTCTAGTTTGTCTTGGTGAGAAACTGTGCAGAATTTTACAAATATGAGCCTTGGAGAGGAAAAGATTGTAAAAGATGAATAGGAAAGTAAAATGGAGAATTCTCTTATCTGATCCAAATGATCCATATTACTGCCGATCGTGGAACCAAGTGCCAGGTAGATGCAGAGTGTAATCATCCTTAGTGGATTACTGTGTCACTGCAAATCTAACATGAGAGCACAGTCCTGAAGTCAATGTGATATCAACTTTATAAACCTAGTATGTCAAGAAACAATTGTCAAGAATTGTCAAGAAATTCTTCATTTAACCTAAGAGCCTTTTTTTTCTCTTAAACTTTATTTTAAAATATTTTTGATTTTTATTGTTCTTACTTTGAGCAAATCTTTCAAACCATACAATATCCACTTTGACCATAAACAAACCTATCATCTATTGCTAAGACAAAGGGGAAGAAATCATTCTACTGAGAAAATCAGCTGGTGCAAATTTGATTTTCTTGATCTTTACTTAGGTAAACATCATGACAAGTCATTCTTGCATCTTAATTAAAACAAAAAAACAAACAAAAAATTTGGACAAGATTACTTAGTCGCTACCACTTGTATTTTACATAGCTATGATTTATTTAAGCAGATTACCAGTGTTTTTTAATAGTCTAAATATAACTATCGTCTTTTTATCTTGACTTTTCCACCAATATAAATCTATAAATATTTTTTTGCTTTTTATTTTTTTCCTTAAATCTTCTTCATATTCATCTTTTGGATCAAGCCTATTAACATCTCTGTGTGAGAACATAACATTAAAGCAAGCTATTAATGCTATGTGTGGTGCTCACCTCTTTCTGATAGATAAAGCTTCTGGACAGTGGGAGACTGAACTGTTTTTACTCTTGTTGTGTGTTGTTGGTGCTAGCACTTCAACTCGGATAGAAATTGTACTTTTAACAACTACAGGTGATTTTGAAAAATGTCTTACCCTCGCCTGACTAAAGTGTGAGTTGCAAAAGGCCAAGATAGTAGCGTTATATACTTTTTGCTTTCTTCCCACCTGCTCCCACCTCTAACTAAACCAAAAATTTACTGAGAGAATTATTAATCTACTGAAAACTTATATGTTCTCATTCATATAGTAAGTTTGTTTTGAAATATCAGGTTTCCTTTAATTTAAATGAACACCTTAGGTCCTGAAATTACAAGTTATTGAACATAGCAGTAAATTCCTTCATGGCCCATGCACAAAGCTGCATACTTGCTTAAGTGCTTGCAGGCCCGAAGACTTTTTTTTAGAATTATTGTACTTTGCCTTCCCATTTGCCTTGCCTCATCTCCAAAAAAGAGATTCTTCCAATTATTGCTCTCCTCATTTATTTTTCCTAAAATACTATTTAGAAGCGTACTGTATTATTGAGCTTGTGTAAAATATGTACAAAAGAGTTAGTGACAATGACTTAAAGCAATTTAATTTTTTTTTAATGCAGTTCTTCGAAATAGCTTTGCTTTTTGCTTTAGGTCTTCCTTCCATCCCTGCTCCCAAAAGTGTGTGTGTGTTTTCACCACCCTCTCCAAAGTAATTTGATGTTAACTAGAGGAAAATAATACATTACTGCCAAATTTATATAGAGGATAAACTCTTCAACATGTTTCATTTGTACTTTTAGCCAGCTTATTTGACCTGCAAATTGTATGGGGATAGTTGATATAAATAAATGTATTTTTATTACTGAAATATTCAGAAAATGTAATATTAATTTAGTTCATGGCATAGCTCCTTTATTCTTGAAGACTTTTTCCCCAAACAGATGGCCACTTAGTTATTATGTAGATTTTATAATGTCGATTCAGGCTTTGCCGTTATAATGTAATTGAAGGAAAAGCCCATGTATGTTATGTCATGTGTGTGTTCTTATAAATTTAACAAATAGCTGGACTTCAGGCAAGATGCAGTGCCAGGAGAATTTAGATAACTATGTTAAACTTTAGCTTGTAGTCGTGATTGCAGAAGATGTTGGCAGTAATTCATCTATTTAAAATTTAATTACTGTCATACCAATGTACAGACTGTAACTTAGAACTAATTGAATGCTTGAATGCTGTTAGTTTTCATAACAAGATTACAGTAAGAGTCAAGGAGTGTAATATATGGTTAGCAAATGGAGAAATACATAGGAATAGTTTCCTGGTTTAGTTGTAAGAAAAGCACTGAGTTTTGTGTGTTTCCTGCTGTTCTACATAACAAATAGTCAAAGAAGGACTGATAGTTTCAAGAAATTGTGTGTAATAGGTTCACAGTCCCCAATGGTGTGCATACATGAGTGCTCAAGGAGCTAGATCATGTCATGATGAGGCCACACTCATTTATCCACACTCATTTATCTTTAAGTCAAGGCAATCTGGAGAGTTTCCTCAGAGTGACCAACTGTTTTAAAGAAGATAAAGAGGAAGGATATGGAGAATTACTGGCTTTCCTTAATCCTTGAGAAAGTTGATGAAGCAAATTGTTATGAGATCACTTCCAAAAGTATCAAAGACAAGAAGGGGACTGGAAGCAGTCAGCATGGATTTATGCAGCACAACTGTGTTTGGCCAGTGTGATAGCTTCCTATGATGCTGTGTAGCATGGGTAAGGGGGAAGTGGTTGATGTTTATGTGAATTGAGTAAGGCTTTTGACAACCATATCCCATAGAATACTTATAAGCAAACTGATAAGGGTAGGCTAAAAATATCATCAAGGAGTTGAACTGAAAACTGAAAGATTAAGCCTAAAGGGGTTGTTATAAGTAGGATGAAGTCTGTCAGGAGACCAGTCATTGGTAGTGTTCCCCAGGGGACAGCAGTGGGTCTAATCATGTTCATCAGTGACTTAAATGAAAACACAGAGTACTGCATTGGCAATTTTGTTGATAATACAAAACTGGAGAGAAAGTCTTGTACATTGGAGGGTTCTGCTTTCATTCAGAGGGACCTTGGCAAGCTGGAGAGATGGGCAGAGAGAAATCTCATGAAGTTCAAGAAAGAGAGGTGCAAGGAAGTCTTGCTTATAGAGGAGAATAAGTGCCTGGACAAGCTGTGGACTTATTTGCTGGAAAGCCACTTTGAAGAGAAGGCCCGGGGAGTCCAGAATGACTGTGAGCCAGCAATGTGGCAAAGGAGACCCTGATACTGTGAGCTGTATTAGGCAGAGCATTGCTGCAGTTTGAGGGAAGTGATCTTTCACTTGTGCTTAGCTTTGGTGAGACCACATCCAGACTGTGAGGTTCAAATTTGGCTTTACAGTACAAGGGAGACATGGACATACTGGAGACAATGTAAAAAGATGATAAAGGGACTGAAGGATCTCCCCTAGGAAGATAGGCTGAGAAAGCTGGGGTAGACTGGCCTAGAGATGAGAAGACTCAGAGGTGGATTTTATGCATGTATAGATTTTTGATCAGATGGAGTAAAGAAGACAGATGCTTCTCAGTGATATCCTGGTAACGAATGATAGGCAATGGGCACTAACTGAAGCACAGGAAAGTCCTTCTGAGCATAATGGAAAACTTTTTTTTCCTGTGAGAATGATTGAGCACTGGCACAGGTAGCGCTGAGGAGTTGTGGAGTCTATACCTATATCATATACCTGAAGAACACGCATTATTTAATCTAGAGAAGAAGACACTCGAGGGAGATCTTTGTGCTCTCTACAACTACTTGAAAAGAGGTCCTAGTGAGGTGAGGATTGAGCCCTTCTCCAGGAGAACTACTGATAGGGTAAGAGGAAGTGGCCTCCAGTTGTGCCAGGGGATGTTTAAGTTAGGCTTGAGGAAGAATACCCACACAGAAAGAGTGAGGAAGCCTTGGGACAGCCTGACAGCGTTGAAGAAACGCGTAGATGGGGCACTTAACGTACATGTTTCAGCAGGCAGGGTATTGAGGGGTTTATGATTGGGCTTGATCTTGAGTCTAACCATAGTGATTCTGTGATTATATGATCTATATGTATGACACTGAAAATAACCTGCTATAGCTCACCTTGCTTTGAATAGGTATTTTGGAAGGGATACTCAGACTTGCTGGATTTCAAGGGCACAGAAGGGAGCCAGATGTCACTTCCAATCTCTGTTCCTCTATGATTCTGAACACTAATAGAGATTTCTGCTGAGGCCTGCTTCCTACTTTATGCAAATGCAGCAGTGCAGTAGAGGCAGGCTGAGAAAATGCTTGATGATTTCCAGATTGTTGTAAGGTCTAAATTCATGCAAACTCTAAGACAGGTCTTCATTTTATCAGTTGCATGTGTGAGTTCCAGTTTGATTTCTTAGTTGTTAACTGCACCATACTTTGTTTTCTTGCAGCTCTATTTTCTCTTTCTCTCTTTTAATAGTCTGTGAGAAGGAAAGCCTTGAAAAATAACAGGTTGGTGGTTTCTTCTTCATTGCACTGTCTCCAGACAATTGAAAGTTTTTATTTTTTATTTATTTTAAATCTTGGATTAGAATGAAGGTATGCAAGGATCTAAATCTGCAAAACTCTTTTCCTTCTGTAATCAATTATGTTGGATAAGCCACTGAAAGTTTTTATTTTTTATTTTTTGTTTTTCTGTTCTCCTTGGAAGGTAGCTTATATCTCAAACCCAACGAGAACACTCTGATATGAACCTCTGTGAGGGTAATGGGTGAAGCTCCTGATATTCTGAAGAGTTGAAGGAAAAAAAAAAAATTTTCACTTTGTCTGATCCCATGACTTTCTTCTTCAGTTCTGGAGTTCATGGGGTTTGATTAAGACTTTAAGAGTCTTACAAGCACTTTTTGAAAGCAGCTATATGGTAATATTGATGAAATGACTTAGGGGCCTGCAAATCCTATCCTATGGTAGGATTTGACTATATTAATTTTCTTGTAACTCAAAGTAAAAGAAAATCAGTTCCTTAGCCAGAACTTTTCTGAGTCTGCTAACATAGGACTGTCGGTGGAAAGCCAAATATATTACCAATTGCTGTATTTATTCTGCTCTGATCGAAGCAGCTTAGTGAGAAAATTCTTTGAGCACTGACTTTAGCCAGGCCAAAGACAACAACATTGTCTTTGAGCTTTCTGAGTTTTGAAGTCCTTGCAAACAAAGAGCTGGTATCTTTCAAGTAGAGGAAGAATGTTTGGTTTTTTTATTTTTATTTTTATTTTTTTCTTACAAAAACTGCATTTATCCTTAGCATGAACTAGTGGCATCTGAATAAAATTGTTAATCTGTTAATCTCATATGAGCTCTCTGAAGAGGAGCATGAAGAACTTCAACAGTTTTCCTAAATCTTTATGTTTGAAGACGCTCGTCTTATAGAATAGAATGAAATTTAAACAGACAAATACTGATTATCTGTTTTGCAAATGGGGCAATATAGTATAGCCACACTTCTGCAATGCTCAGTCCTGTGGTTTCCTCTTAAAGAACTTTATGGTTCTGCATCTGTGTGAATATCAGTAGTAGTATGTGAAGAAACAGGATAGTGAACAGTGAAAAACATGGTACATTTGGAAAATGATTTCTGTCACTGTACTAATACATTATTTATTTATTTTCCTTGAGAAGCTCAAACCTTATCTTGGCGGTTAAAAATATTGAGGTGGTTTGGTTTTTATATGGCTACTTGTTTGCTGTCAGAATGGATGCTCTCGGAGCTTGTTATCCAATGGATAGGTATGCCTGTTTTAACTACTTCTGTCACTTGTGAAGTTTCTGATCTTCGTTTAGGCTTTGAGCTATCTTGTATAAGGTTTTTCTCAAATATTTTTTTTTATCCAGTTCTTTGTGTCAAGCTTGTAGCTAGTAAAAATAAATGCAGTGTTCTAAGTAAATACCCATTACCCTTACAGTTTGCAAGTGATGTTTTTCCTAGTTGTACAGTACTTTGGAATCAACAGACGAAGTAAACTGATTCACTATTAAACCAGTACACTGTTGGCCCTTGGGGGCTGAAAATAGCTAAATTTAGCTACTGCAATATTAACTAATTATTTATAATATAAATAGCTGCAGCTATAAATAGCTTCAGATAGCCCCAGTGGCAAGAAAGAATAGATAAATTTGTCTCTTCCAAGTTAGTACAGATATGTAGTGACTGGAAAGTAACTATAGTCTGAAAATACTAATTTCTGTGTACTCTTAAGATTTTGGTTCACCATGAAGAACAGAGTAGTTGTCATTAGCTCAATAATGCTGAAGGTTTCAGGAAAATGGCAAGTCTTCACTCTGGATTATCTCTGAGTGACACTGTGGTAGGTACAATATATGGGAAGTGCATGATTCCTTTTATTTTACTTTCCTCTAGTTGTCTGTTGTTGGCCACTCTCAAAGAAAAAATAACTGGTCTTTTGGTCCAGATGCTTTTATGAAGTGTTCCATTTTATGAACATATATTACATTAAACTCTTTTTCTTAAAAATTTGCATATTTATTTGGTTCATGTGCCAAGCATGCCTACACAGTGCTTATAAGTTATGGCTTTAGAACTTAAGTGTTAACATTTGCCTTTAAAACTGGCAAAAGAGATTCTCCCACTTGGGGTAGAAAAATAGAGTCCAAAAAGGGAACAGAGGATAAAACTGTTGCTAGGAAACAGAAGGATAGTGAGGGATTAAAAGGGTGGAGAAAAAAAAAAAAGAGAGAGAGAAAGAAAAGAGGAAGATGTCAAATAAAAACCCCAAGAAAAAGGAAATAACTCAGCATATTCCAATCTGAAATGTAATACAGGTATTAAGAAACGCTGCTGTCCTAGGGAACATCTGGGAGCTGGATACTAGCATAATAGCATTTTAAATAACATTAAAGACAAATTTCCATTCATGGCACTCAATTAATTTGCTCTCTCTTTCTCTCTCTTCCCCCCCCCTTTTCCCTCTTTTCCTTATTTCTGTTCTTTTTGATGCTGAAATCCAGTGACTGGAGCAAAAATATTTCATGTCTGACCAGGAGATTTCTCAACCAAAAACTGCTTTGAAAAGATGAATCTAAGCCTTTCAACCCCTCTTTCTATTCAGAACCCTAGTATCTGGTGTGAGGATTTTTTGGTGGTTTTTTTTTTGCCTTTCTTTTTACTTCTTCCTACTACCGTGTCTATCTGATTAACGGAATATGAAAAGCTGCCCTTTGAGATTTTCAGAGATCTGAAAGATTCAGCCCTGAAGAAGGCAGGTAATGATGGATTTTGACAGTTGCTTTACATTATGAGAAGTTCAAAGAGTTGGAGTAGTGAGCATAGAACAGGAAGGAAGGTCAATTTTTGCTTGTAAAGTACAGTTCTGTGTATTTTGGAGTAAAAAAAAAAAAACAGCTCTCATTTTCGTTTTTGTGTTTTTCTGTTAGATTATGTCAGCCTGGCTATATGTCATGGCTGCGATGAATTCAAGAGCTGCCATCTCAAAGAGTCCTGTTGTTTCTCCTCAAGTCGAATCAGTTTCCTGTCGCAGTGGTTTGAATGGGGAAAATAGAAAGCTTTTTTTGGACATCTTTTTTCTGCCGTGTTGACCTGATAGGTGCTCAGCCTGCTCATTAAAGTGTTCTGAGGTTTTAGTCAAATAAATTTGGGGGAAAGTGGGAGCAGAAGGCAAGTCAAGTTTAAGGAAGTACCTTGATTCTCTGTATGCAGATGTAGAAACTCTGTATAGGTGTATGTATCTCTCCCTGACTATTAGAAGGTTAATCACCATCATGGAGTGTTTGGGACCTCTGGACATGATCCAGTCTAATCACTTGACTCAAGCAACTTTATATCATCTGCAAGCTTGCTGAGGGTGCTCTCTGTCCCCTCATCCAAGTCACTGATAAATAAATAAAATATAAAAAAAAGAAAAAAATATATGATGTTAATAAAAACATGATATTGAAGCATGACCTTTGGTAAAGAAATAATTTGCTGAAATCCTTTACTAATATAATAATAGGATTTTTTTTTTTTTCAGAGAATACTAAGAAATCCCAAGAACTAATTCTATGAAGTTTTGATAACTCATGTAGAAATTTTGATTTAATGTATTATTCAAGATTATAATTTTTTTCTTCATACAAATAAATTGAACATATTTTGCTCAGTTTTTTAGTAGGAAAACTGCACACATTGTAATTTTATAGAGGCACTTGTTCTGTGAAAATCTCTGGACAATTTATCATTTGAGTGTTTTTCTTGGACAACTGGGAGCTAAGACATTTTAGTAATGAGACCTACAATATTCTTCTGTATTTTTGATAATCACCTGAAGTATGTTGTTGTTTTTGATGACTTCTTTCAGATTAATGGTGCCAAGGATTTTTGGATGTTTATTATAGTGTGATTTCTTTCTTTCTGAACTTTTTGATGTGATTGTCATTCATAACTGTGCTTGTTATTAGCATTAAAAAAAAGTGGCAGTTTATATTACCTTTTTTTTTTTTAGATTGACAGGGCATACCAAAAGAAAACCTGCATAAGTGGTAAAACTTGCCTTTGTTTCAGGCAGAGAAGCTTAGTGAGGTGGTGATGTTTTTTCTGGCTTTTACTTACAGTAGACTCTGAAATATGAGGAGTCCTCATTCCTTGGCTCTTCATGTTAACATCATTGTGGAATGATTTCACTTATAATAAACACAAGAGTAAAAGACGTGGTGAGCTGCTCTCTCCGCTTCTGATTCTCTTGCACTTTTCTGCATCTCTGATCACTAATCCAGCTGAGAGGAGGAAATTTTCAAACTGAATTGTGAAGGCCGAATCATATTTACACTGAAATCAAAAGCCAGTTCTTCACTCATCTCACTCAAAATGGAGAATTTTCATGCTTGGGAAAAACCTGCTTCATGGAATAGGTATTGAAGGGCATGGTCATAGCTGCAGAACTTTAAAATTACTCAAGACAGGAATGCTAATGCGGATGGAGGTGATTTTGAAAAGACATAAAAAAAATCTTTTGAATCCTTAGGTAAGCTAAGGTATCCTTAGAATTCCCAGTTCATATTCTAGACAATATTTCATATATAAGCCACAGAGAGTAAGATTATCTGTTTCTATCTGTGTTCTGGAAACTTCTACAAGAGATATTGAAATTTGTATACTGCTTAGTCATGTATTCGAATTGTTTGTTTGTTTTTAAGTTGTTTTCAAACCTCTATATGTTACAGAACAACCTGCATATTAAGGAAAATGCCAAAAGTTTTTTCTTGGAATTGGTGAACTATTCTGGGTGACGTGCTAGTGCTGTTAACCAGAACAGAAAAAGAGGAGAGTGTGGGCAATTTCAGTCTTCATCGAGTTGTGACTTGATTTCTTAAGGAAGCTGAGAGCAGGAGGTGTAATTGGGGTGCAGGTGGGAGGTAAGGTGCAAAAGATCTGCCAGCCTGTCTCTTCTGTGTTTTGCTCATTTTTTCTGTCCTGTGGATGTTTTCTGTTGTCCACTACTGATCTGTGTACATTAATAGCGCCAAGGCTCTTGTATGCCAAGGCCTTACAAATGGCTCTTTGTTTTCTGAAAGGGCCACTTATTGTCTGTGGCGAGATGAGGTGTATAAACCCAATGGAAGCTGCTTAGGCTGCACAGGAATTGTAGGCTATACTATATAGGCTTACATGCTTCAGGTTAGTGGTTAGAAAGGCAGAGATTCATTTATCACTTATTACTAAGGAGTAAATTTACTAACTATAGGACATTGACAACTCAATAGTTGAAAAAGATCTGTTAATCTTTCCTGTTCTATTTTGGGACATATCCTTAAATTTACTTAACTGTAAGGCACTCTAGTACTATGTTTAGTACAGAAAGTGTACTTAGTGAGGCATTTTGAGGAAATAAGGGTTTTATGAGTAACTACTGTGCATTCAGAATTGCTAACTTCCAGATTCTATTGCTGAGGTTGGCAAAGTGGGAGGAATTTGGAGCAGACAAAGTTTTGTTTGAAATGGTAGAACACTAAAATGGCCAACTGGGGATAGAAATGGGATGCAAAAGAATATTTAGTTCTGTGTTAGTTCCCTAGCTCTCCTGAGAGCTATATAGGAGAGGACAGATTGTGGTAATAAATAAGGACATTTGTAGGACTTTTTTTTTTCTTAATATTTTTTCTTTTTTCTTCTTTTTTTTTCTTTCTTCTTAATAGGTGATTTAGTACTTTTTCTTGTCCTAAACTGATTTTATCTAGTTTTGAAAATTATTCTTTGAAGATGCAAGGTTTATAGATTTCAAAGTCAGTGGAATAGCTGATTATACTTTAGAGAGAGACTTGTCAATGATGTGTTACAGACATGTCCTATTGTAAGACTCTAAAGCAATTTATGGGAACTAACTGTTCAGGCTGACCTTTAAAAGGGTCAGAGTGTTGGACTTCTCCACAGGGAAGGAATAAGTGCTGAAAATTTTGTCTTACCTAAGTTACAGTAGCTCTGCTACTCTGTCCAGGGTGCTTAGCTCTCCCTTACCTGTGAATCAGGCACTTGGAGTGCAGCAGGCAGAGCCTTTTTGATCTAGGGGGTTGTGTTTTGCTGCTCCAAATGAAGAGGCTGTGTTACTCTCTTGGTTTCTTCTTGTGAATTTGCCTATTTAATCATGAAATATTGCTTCACATGCTTCTGTGGATTGTTTAACCTCTTTTCTGCACTGCTCCCTTGCTTTTTTATATCCTGTATCAACAAATGCATTGTGACTCTCCTCGTGTGTGAAGAGGCAGAAGAGCCTTCAATCATTTTAGAGTTTTAGCAGCAGCCTCTATCTGCTGTGTGAATGGGGAGAATAGTTATTAATTTTATTACGCTTTATCTTTTATGAAAAACTAGGACTCCAGTGTTTCCCCTGAGACTTATAGTATTTGTAGTGGACTATATCCTGCTGAGCTTTGTAAAACCATGAATTTGGGCATAATGTACAAAAAAAGCAGACTGTTACACTATTCCTTGCTGACCTCCTTCGCCTGTAAACAAGGTTATATCTGGAGGGAAGGCAGAGCTTTTGAGCAGAAGCTCAGAGGCAGAAGGAGCTACTCAAGGCAGAGGGCAAGAGGCCGCAGATGTCAGGGGAAACCTGAATTCAGAAGGGAGTTCTGAATTCACAGGGATTTCTGCACATGATGTGGATAACATGGAAGTCTGTACTTCTGTACAGCTTGATCGTGAAGCAGTGGATTTGCATGATAAGACCTCAGCTATATTTGTGCTTTTTTATATATGCAGTGACATGGGGAAAGATGATAAATGCAGAGTAGCTCATCAGAAGTGCCTGAAACAGGTAAGCTTTTAGTACTAAAAACTCTCATTCTCTAAGATAATGTTTGTGTTGGTAAAAGGGGAAGGTGAGCAGTTATAAATAACCTTTGTATAGTAAGTTAGTACTGAAGCTGTCAGTTGTCTTTGTGTATTTATTTTCTTATTTAATTAGTTTTTACTGAAGGTAACAAATCTCAGCATAGGCAGCGGAGATGGAAAGCTCTTCTAACTTTTAAATCTGTGAAAGGAATGGTTTGATGTAGAAGTATTTGTTGGTCCCAATTGCTATTTTAAATAGCACTAAATATTCTTTTATTAGTTCAATCTGAAATAATAAACAAGGGATTTCACTTATATAGCTGTATAGTTGTACATACTGCATGGTTGCTTTCCAAAAGAAGAAAGCAGTTCATCCCCATCAGCTCTGAACTGATGTTTTTCTTTGTGGACTTTGTGGCTATATATATAAGCAACAAGACTACATTTAACTTCCTCAGTGATTTCATGCGGCAGCCTTACCTGTATAGTAGTAACTGCATACTTTAATACTTGATTTTAGGCTTGATCTGTCTTTAGACTTATGTATGGGCTCGAAAACAGCTACTATGTAGCAAAGCTTTCCCACAGTTGTGTATCTTCACAAAGATGTAGCAGTTTATCTGAGCTGTTGGACAACTTTAAATTTGGGCGTTTAAGAGTACCTCCCCTTGCCACAAAATTCTTAACAAAACCATTAATACCATCTTCACAGGATCTAACTGGTCTGGAAATCTGTCTATTTCTTATGTTCCATGTCTTCCAACCATGTGTCAATTGCATGTGAGCAACTTTGTGTCTGAATTTACTTTGCCTCCACAGCCCTTTCCTGATCTGATCTCTAGTCTGATGCTGCTGTTAATAAAGCAACAGAGTAAATGCTGCTGTTACGATTTGTGTGGGTGTACTTGTACAGTACATGCTCTTTTCTAAACAAATACATGGAGGACTTGTACTTCTTCTCTCATATTTGCAGCTATACCAGCCTACTCTTGTGAAGCCTTACACATTCAATACCTGTTATACTGCAAATGAAACTACGCAACTGGCAGAGGGTTACTGCCTGTTCTTCAGAAGAAAGTGGGAGGGAAGCATAGTAAGGTCATGATATTTGCCTTTCCTCTCTCCTTCTGAATATCTCTGACCTGGGCTGTCTTCTAGAAAGAGCATATTATCTTGGTATTACTGAGTTGTGCTGGTCAGTTTGTTTTAAAAAGAGGTTTTTTGTTTGATTGATTTTTTTTCTTATACCTATTTAAGCACAAATTTAATCAATGGCAACTATTTGGATTTTCAGCTAAGATTCTAGAGAGGGAGAGGAGGTGGAGTGTTGAGGCACAGTAATACGTAGATCTTGAATTTTGTCTGTGTAACTTAAAGCAATTTCACAGAAATTTCACCTTTACAAATAAGGAGAGACTGAGACATAGTGGCAGAATGAGGAACAGGGACCACCTGCTCCATGCTGTCTCCACTAGACCAAATGAGATGCAGATGTCCACCTGTTCTTCCCATCTGCTACATGCTCTTATGTGGTAGTAGCTATTAATACTATTAAACTAAACTATTCAGAGGAGCTGTATATCTTAGGACATTCCTACAGAGAATCATGTGCAGTCTTGGGTATCAGGTCTACCTTGTGCTGAAAATGGAGCCCAGACAACTTCCTGGCCTGTGCATAGGTAAACTCTTATATTCTATTTTTACTCTTTCCACTAGGCAGCTTTGGCTTAACAATTATTATGGGACTCCTGTGGGCCTACCTGTAAAGTCCCTGTTCCCTGTGTACTACTTCTAGGCACAGTAGACTCCTCTCTTTCCAGTGCATTAGTGTATACTTGCACTTGTAAATAAAAGATGGAATGTGGCACAAACACATGACTCATTCTGTTGTTATCCCCTGACAGAAAATTTTTGTCCTACCTCTTTCTCCTCTTCTGTCCTTGATTTCTTCTTCCAAAGAAATAGTTATTTAATTCCTTCTTCAACAATCCAGCAGATACTTAAAAGACAGTGTGTTGGTCTGAGTAAGCAGGCACACAAGTTGGTTTAGTGGACTGCTGTTCCAGCAGAGTTCAGCTGTGTGATGTGCTCTTCCACTAAGTTCAAGCCTGTTTTATTTTCTTTTGCCAAGGGCTAAAACCATGCATGTAGTCCTTTATTGTGACTCAGCTGATTTATAAGGTAACTTAGTCATGTTTCTAAGGCCTTGGGTTGTATATCTGCCTTTCCTTTATTTCTCCTCTCTCTTCACTCTTGACATTCCCAATAGCACCCTTAACAGTTAGCTCTTGACTGCAGCAACATTACTGCGTCTTCAGAAGAGGAAGGCAATCTACAATGCTGGAGTGTAAGTCAGGTTCAGTAACTACCTTATTTCCCTCTGAGCTGCCAGTCACATAAAACCTGAGTGATCTATCTTGTAATGAGTCTGTGCTGTGACTGTGGTGCAGATTCCAAATAGATATACAGCTATTACGTAAGAGTAGAGTTCTGTTACAAAAAAACAAGCTTACAGTAACATTTTGGAAGTTTCTCCTTCTCAGTAAAGGTCATGTACTGCTACAGGTCTGGCACTCCTTTTGATTTGAGGTCTCCAGTTTGCTGTGGGCAGGTCTTCCAGCAAATTTTGGGGTGCCAGGAATCAGACCACCACAATGGTGTGGCACAAAGCATCTCATCTTCTCAAGAAGAACTTGTTTGTCCCCACTGTGCAGACTGTTGCGTTTGCATTTGCCGGATCTCCGCACCATGCTCTTGAAAGCTGTGGTCTTATCCATTAATTAGGCAGGCAAACCCAGAACAGTTGAATAAAATACTCCGTAGTTAGAGAGGTGTAGGTACCCCCTCTTTGGGAAAGAGCAAACAGAAACAGATTGCCGACTTCAGTTGTGAGCATCTGCCCTGTTATAACCAAGTTTATTGCCAAGATATTTTTTTAGGGACTTCATACATGAGCAAAGTGAAAGATGGAAGTCCTAAGACACAAAAAATGAGTTATATTCAGCCTCTAAGAACTGCTTATGGAATTCCTGTGTCTGGCATGATTGCTTATTTTTGATCAGCAGCCCTAAGGTCTGTGTTTGAGGAGGCTGTAATTTTTTTCTGTGTAAACTACTACTTCAAGGTTCTGAAAAGTAGTTGCTATTCCACTAGTGAGCTGAGAGCGATTGCTTCTGCAGTCCTCCATTCCTCTTCCTTAGATAATGTTGTTGACAGTGTTGTGTATGCCTTCTCTAGAAGCTGAAGTGCTGCCTGCAGAGCAGACTGCATTTACTGGGAGACCTGCAGAAGAAAAGACCAGGACTGGCTGAAGTCAGAGTTCTTTTGTGGCAAGCTTAGATTTATACAGAGGAGTCCCTTGCTGTCTGCTTGGCAATTCTTCAAATATTTTTTTTTCTTCCTTTCTTTTTTTGGTCTTTCTTTTCCCGCTTTTTATTTTGCCCCATCCCCCCATTTCAAATTATGCAGTTCTGTCATCCCAGCTGGCTTCTCTGTAACTTTGGTTTTATTGCCTTTGTAATTTGAGGGTCACGTAACCCAGTTTTGATGGCTTAAGAAAGGTTGTAACTCAGGTAACATGACTGAAGGAAACTTGTTGTCACAGTGAACGTGCATGTTTTAGATGTAACACAGCATTTACACAGTTTTGGTAATAATGCAGCATGTTTAGTAAGTGTAGTGTTTCTGGAATTGATGTAAAGATCCTGGATGTTTATGCAAGAAACTGAAGATTGAATTTTCACACAAGTTACTTTTTATCTACTTACTAGAGTGCTGTTTTTGAACTTTGACTTGGTCCATATTCACTAACAAATGTAGCATGTTCTGTGATGGAAAAGCAGTCTTTAATTTTAAATCGCTCTGGAACCTCTGGTGGGTTTCTCTTTGACCATACCATGTATAGAGGATTTAGGCAGTGTCTTTGTGGTGCTCCTAGAAGGACTGTAGAAAATGAGAAAACATAATATACCTACTAAACTATAGACACTGGCTTCCCAGACTATTTCACTCAACTGTGTATTAATATATACATGTAACTCAAGTACTAATGTTATGGGGATAGTTCAAAGAGCAGAGATGGAGAGCTTTTTTTATAGGAGGAAAAGGTAGGAGCTTGTCTACTTTTAAAGATATAGGAGTTGAAATAGCTTGCATGGTAAAATAGATTACAAATTGCAGTTGATATATAGAACATCAAAAGCCTGTTTCTATCAATAATTTTATTTTGTGTACAATGTATAAAGACTGTCCGTCTCAAATTATTATTTTTTCCGTTTGAGGCAAAGCTTCTGTCTTAATATTTTGATTAGAGTTTACAGTTTGAATGTGCTTTTGCATTCTAACTCAGGCAGAAGTTCAACTGTTAAGAACCAATGTTTGTTGTTTCGTGAGTTTTTTGGTTTTCTGCTTTCTGGTGGCAGCTTCAATTTATAAGTATTTTGTTTGACACGTTTCATTTTTTTATGTTCAGTATGAATGACTTCTTGTAAAGATATCAGCTGACACCAGAGGTGATTGATGCAAAGTGAAACAATGAACACTATTGATTTGGGCACTTGCGGGCACAGTTTTTGCAGCCCTGCTTCAGTGGAGTGTTTGAGGAAGCTTGTAAATGATATAATAGGCTACAATGCGCTGGCCAGCTGCGCCCTGTAACACAGCAGGGCTCAGGAACATGTCCTGGGAGGTGTCTGGGGAGGCTTCTGCAGTCCAGCTCGAGGCATTACTGAAACTGCATCCTTGAGCAAGGAAGTGGAGCTGGACTGATTGCAGTCATTAAGGTCCTTTTTTAATGACAGGCCTCTAAGGAATGTTACTCAGCAACTGTGCTGCCCCAATTAAGTAATGTAGGCATGAAATTTCAAAGAGCTCGAGCTTGTACTTTGGATTAAGAAGTAGAGAGGAAGGCTAGTTTCCTATGAGGTGGAGATGAATTCCCACACATACTACCATACTAGTTGCTGTTGTGAAAACGTGTAGCTTTTAATAGAAAGCCTGGAGAAGTTTGTCTATTTAATAGTTCTATTTGAGAAGTTAGTTTCAGCAATGGGCCTTGTCGAGTGAGATAACTGTGTAGCAATTCTAGTTCACTTGCTGCTATTGCTGTGTGTCTTGTGGGGTGTTGTGTTGAAAATAGTAGTAGTTAATGCTGTAATGGATTTCCAGTCTCTGTTTAATTCCAAGACATAAGATCAAACTCATGATGGTGTAAGTGCCAACTTTTGGCTTTTTTTTGTAGGCTTTCTTTTTGTTTTACTACTACTTCTTTTAGTATTTGGTTATGTGTCTACAGGCTCTAGTTGTTATTAAAAGACTGATGACTGTGGTAGAGAATATAAAACTTTATGTCCAGGGGACATAAAGCTCAAGCAGCATAATTTCGGCAAAGTAAATCCAGTACTGTTTTGTCATCTCTTCTTCCAACCTTACTCCCATGATTTTTGACTAAGCTTTTTTTTAATTGATACCATGATTAGTTCTTAAAACAAATGTCTCTAAACATAAGGACCACTAAAGTAATAAAGCCAAAAATGATCTCCAATTAGATTTAAACTGTTTACCAATGTGGTACAATCATTATTTAAATTCTGGTGTCTTTATCACTTTTGCTTTGGAGTTAAAATAATGGGATGCCCTTCGCTAATATGATATAATAAAATAATTTGAAAAGATGAAAATACCAGGCAAAAGTTGTGTTAAAAATAGCAGAAATTTTGATATCTGTGCATTTGGTGTAATGGTTGGCAGAAGTCAATGTTTGGGGGTTTTGAAAATAATTTTTCTACTGTTTTTAGTTTGTTTGTCCATTTCATTTTTCCTCAATGCAGCCGAGTGAACGCTCTTTGGAGAAAATGAGGCCCCTTAGTTTTCAGTTCTTTTGTTCCTGAAGCTAAAAATATTTTGAAGGAGGTGAAAGAATGAACTGAGTCTTCAGATCAAAAATGTCATTTAAATGCTTCAGAATGCATCAAAGAAATGGTTTCTAAGCTAATATTTCCAAATTACTGCTTTCTTATGTTTAATAGGTTTATCTGTAGATATTATTTCTATGTAATATTATTGCAAAAATAAAACATGCTCTACAAGCATGACAGAATATTTAGATCTTTCAGGCTCCTATACTTAGTTCCAGAATCTCTTTTGTATCTTGGAGACACAAACTGTAATGTCTAAACAGAGCAAGAAAAAAGGTCCAGTCTATCAGTAACCTTTAACTGCAAATTTCAGACGGAGAGAAAAAACAGAAGCAAAAAGTGATATTAACCAGCCTGGATGACCTGGTTCATGTTTAACTCAAGTCCTGAAAATTTCGTAGCAATTGTTTTCTGTTCTCTTGTCATGGGTCTGGAAAAGAGACTGAGAGTTCATTTGTGTTTCTTTCTTAAAACAGAAAAAAAAATTATCTCACAGTATTCTTGATGACTGACCTGATTTTTTTTTTCTTTTTGTTTGGGTTTTTTTTTTTTTTTTTTTTTTTTTCTCTGAACTTCATGCCAAAGATCTCCAATTATTCTGCAGCCTGCCAGGCAGTCTGTTCAGTGCTGTACCATCCATGCTACTGTAAAATCTCTCTTTGTATGGAACTGAAGACTTCATTTCTGCAAGTTAAGATTTCTGTTCTGCTCAGTATGAGCAAGGAAAAGTAATTATTCTTCATTGCATTTGGGGATTCTTGAGCTCCTGTTCAAGCTCAATGGCCTCATCAGTTCAGCTATTCCTTGAAGACTACTTTTTTTTGTCAGGTGTCTGCTCATTCTTGTTTTTGTGCTTTTAGAAAGGCTCATGTCTGTCCTGAAGCACTGGACTTAAGCTGAGGAACTGCTGCTATACACAGCAGTGGTACAAAGCACAGTCTTCACAGAAAACGGGAGTAGTTCTATTCTCCTTTCTCATAGTTTTAAATTCAGACCTGAACAGCTTCTTCAGTAAGAAACTGTCATGTGACCTTTTAAAATGTCTTCATTCTTGCTCATTCTTCGTAGATTAAATTACTTTTTTCTTTCTTTAAATTTCCCTTTTGTTTATTTTAGGATGATGGCAGCAGTAGGTGATTAAGCTGGCAGCAGGACTGCCCCAAGCAGCTCTTTAATACTTTTTTTTTGTTAAATATCTTTAGATATTACTGTTCTTGTGCATTGCAGTTCTTTCAAAATTAAAACAAATATATATATATATGTATGTATGTATATATGTATATATGTATATGTATACATATATATATATATATTCAGGAATTCAATTTGTGGTATATACCGAACTCTCAATTTGGTCAGTTTAAATTTAGGTCAAAAAGAAAAATTAAAAGCACTGAAGTTTTTTTGGTCCTCCAAACATATTATATATTGTAGAGGGATTATTTTGTGTGTTTATATTGCCTTTTTTGTATGATGCAAGCAAGTATATTAAAGAGAACTGAATATAGATAATCATCATAATAATTTTATGTAGGAAAGGTGTTTGTAGGTAGGAAAAGGTTTTTTTTTTCTGTAACTTGAACACCATGAAGTTGAAATAGAGATGCTTCTTTAATTTTTTTTAACCCTAATATAACATATAAAAAGAGTATCATAATGATTCTGGTCTGATTAGTCAGAGAAAAGTATGTCTTCTGCTGGAGGAAGGGAAGCATGCACCTAAATGAGCGGGTCTTTCTCTCAGATTAGTGACATGTCAGTGCTAAAAGGTAATTCAGTTGATTTGTGACATCAGAGTTACTTCATGTGCCCATCACACAGCCCATTTGTTCTCAGTGCTATAGTCTTTTGCTTAAGATGTCTTAAGCGCGGGAGTCAAGCCTTGAGTGTGGGAGGATATGGCAGTACCTGGACCTTACTCTCGTAACCATGGAATATTGCTTGTGCTCTTTTTAAGCATGTTTTTCCTATACCCACTGTTTACTTCGGAAGGTACATTGTGGTGGGTATTTTTCTTCTCCATATTTTTTGTTGTTGGAAGCCTCTTCTGTTCTTTCAATTAACTCAGCATTTAAAAAAGAAAAAAGACCCAACTCTTTAAGTGTAAGAACATTAGAGAAGACGACGGAGGCTATCCTCACGCTAGACTGTTGAGAACTTGAAATCAGAATGAACATACTGCAGACTATATAAGTGATTCCCTGTGTTAAAAAGGTTAGTATTCTTGCTTTGAGCAAAAGAGGATTCAAAGTAAAACTCCAGCTCAAACCATGTGAAAAACATGGGGAGGTCTGGCATCTAGAGTACTAAGCAATTTTGCTAGCTATGTGACTTTTGGGGATGGTTAAAGAAAGGATAAATCAGATGTCAGGAGAGTTTCAGAGTCCTGTTTATTTTTCTTCTTTTGCTCCTCCCTTCTCCTTTGTTCTACCAAGAACGTGCTACTTGGTCTTTTAATGGACCAAAAGTTATTGCTTCTGTTAAATACTGCGTCTCTTACTCTCTAAGAGTTTCAGCAGAGCTTGATTGTAGCCTGAATGTCTGTAGTATTCTATTTTCCTCTTTCATTGGCCTTTTTCCTTGAAAATGAATTTCTATATAAGATGGTGATTATATGAAGTATTGAGAGGTGACAGACTTGTAGGAAGGGAAGCAGTTATGCCAGAGAAAACAGAGCTAAAGCCATTGACTAGGTGAGTTATATGTGGGATTTGAGAATCCAAACATGATGTGCTAGTGCCTCTATAAGAGTTTTTTTCTCTCATAGAATTCTGATGTAGTTCAGGGTTTTGTTCTTTTTTTTTCCCAATAAAAAAAAATTTCCTTCTCTGGGAGAAGATCTGGGAAGATCTGTCTCAAAATTAAGATCACTTTGGATTTTCTCACAAATTAAAGATTGCTAAACATATTGCAACATGGAAATAGTAGTTGTCTTGACCAGTAACATGTGCATGTAATTAATCAAAACCTGTCTTTTTAATTGCTTCCAAATGTCAAAGCTGATTATGAAAGAAATAACCATGTTGAACCTCTGTGATCCTTAGTCATACAGTATTTCTTGGCTATGATAGGATGAGATGTATCAGAGATAGGTGAAATTGATATACAGTATAATTTAAAAAGAAATTCATAGTAGAAGAAAGATTATGTGCTAGTATGAAGGTGTAAGGCATAAATGATAAGATGATCTAAGCATACAGGCAATATGCAGACGCAGGCATTTGAAAGTTCTTTCTAGCTGTGTCTTTTGCTCTGTTTACTGGTACATTTGTGTTAACCAGCTTGGGTATGCAGTAGATACAACAGTAGGTGGAGACTGGAAAACAAAAAGCTGCTGGGACCTCACTGTTCTTGATAAAACAGCAACAACAAAAAATATCCCAAAGCACCAGATATGGCAATCTGCTCAAAAACTCAGGAGTTGAGGAGTTGATAGGCAGGAGTCTGAGTCTGAAAATTTCATGAGAGAGAAGATACATCTACCAACAAGAGCAAAATATATAGGAAGTAGGGCAAGCATAGGTTGAATTAGTTAAATACTGTTTAATTGAAATGCAATTGAAATCTTTAGAAATTAAGGTGAACATTGAGCAGACCATTCTTGATGAAATAATAAATTCTTCATTTCTATGCTGGGTCACTCCAGAAAACTTAAATGAGAGGGGAGGGGAGCATGGAAAATTAAAAACACAGTAATACCATAGCTTTAGGTTAAAAGAGTTAAAAGTTTTGCTTACCTCAAATACCAAGTAAACATCTATGAGCAGTGGTTGAAATCTCAGTTTACATAAGAGGTTACCTGTTAATGTGTCTAACAGGAACAAATTACAAATTGAGGTTTTCTCTCCTTCCTAGAGTTGTGGGGTTTTTTTTAATTTTTTTTTTATTTTATTTTTAAGGTAGCTTCTGTTTTCTTCTCTATTTCTGTATGGATAAGTTATGTTCAGAGACAGGAATTATCACTGTAAAGCGTCATCTTTGATTGTTATCTCTTGTCTATATCACTTGGCAAATGTAGAATATTTTTTAAATCTCATTTTTGAAATTACAGTTTCTTTATTTCTGTGAACATATACACATAAAGTATCTCTGATAGGTGATAACACTACTGTAATAGGGAAGAGTATTTGAGAAGGTATAAGGAGGTATACTTTACAATTTTCACTAAAATTAAAAGTAGGTTGATAATGGTCAACTTTTTTAAACAGCTGTATTTTTATGAAGAAAAGTCTTTCAAAGATTGTCCCTTGTTCTATCATGTATATTAATGGGTAGGACTTTGTTGTTGTTCACAGAACATTTATCATACCTTCAGAATTACTGTATTCTCTAAATAGATGGATGTCTTGAATTGAGCAGGGAGACAGTATGAAAGACTAGCAAGCAGATAATCTGAACAGCAAATTGTGTTTTCATATCGTGTGGAAAATGTCACAAGCAAGAACCGAATGTCCACAAAGGAGGCAGAGGAGTCCTATAACTTTATTTGGATAAAGGGAGAGTCCACTGAGCACATCCCTGTGGGGTCTCTCAAAGTGCTGGAGGTCACAGCCCTGCTTTTATCCTACTTCCCGACTGAGGTATCCCTCTCCTTTTCCCCATTGGCCAAGGTACTCGGGAGTTATAGGCTTCCCGTCCGCCTACACCAAACTCCTGCCTCCTACCAGCTCTTCTCACCTGAAGTCCCCTGACTCCTTTGTCCCCCTGTTCTGCTCAATATGAAATCTAGATGCATGAAAAGAGAAAGCATGAAAACCTGAGTTTCCACACTGTTTTGACAATGTGCTTAGTGTTTTCTCCTCTGGTTTAGAGGTAGCAAGAGAGACATTTTTTTGTGGTAGAATAACTGCCTTCTAATCCCCTGCAGTCATCCGTTAGGGATATGTTTTCAAGACTTGTGCCATCCAACTACAAGGCTGACCTTTCTTCAGTACTTTTCTACATCATAGGTTTACTAAGAGGTTTGGAGGATGATGAGTATATTGCATCACACAGGACTCGTAAAGGCAATAAGGTGTTTAGCAGACTGAGTAACATTTTGACTGGGCAAAAAGATCAGTTATTTCTTTAAAAAGACAGAACATTCTCCAAAAATTTGCCAAAGCTAGTTTACAAAGGTAGAGAGTGAAGTATGCATTTGTAGTGACCTTGAGATTGAACAGACTTGCTTTGGGATTTGACAGGAATGGTTTGCAGAACAGAAAAATAAAAAACATGTGTAGTAGGATTTAGTTACATTTGATGGCTAGAACAAAACCAGAACTTCAGCTTTCACCTTTCTTTTGACTGCAGAAATTGTAATTGTCATTTGTTTGTCCAAATTGTAAATGTTTAAATGTCCGCGAGCCTCTCCCTGGATTTCTTCTTTTCAACGGTAAAGCTACTCTTAGGAAGCATCTGTAATTCCTATGAAATTGAGAAAACAGCCAGCCATGCCATGCTGCGTTCAGTGGTACCAAAGATTTTTCCTTTAAGCCAAAATCGGTTATATGGATGCTAATGCAAGTTTAACACAAAGGATTATGCATCCTGTAAGGAAAAACAGAAGGGTGAGGAATAGGAGTTGTTATGTAAGTCAGAGCAAGGAAGGGCATTTTTTCACTTTACTCACTTGCAGTTGTATGTAGAAAACAATAGAACTAAAAACATGAAGGTCTTTCTGCATTGCCTAACAACAAAATTTTATAGTATAGTTGAGGGAAAGGTATGGTTAGAGCAAATAACTTTCTCTTCAACGTTTCGTTCATTTGGAGTTGCAGTTGAACACAATTGTAAATGTCTTTCCAGTAGGCAGAGGTTACAGTCTTAACTGTGAACATTTTTTTCACTTTGCATTTGAGTGTTCAAGTTATCTTTGACAGAGCTGTCAGCCAAATACAGTTAGTGTTGAGGAATGTTAGGAAGTCTTGCCTGCCTCAGGTGCTGAGTAATGAAGTCCTTGCTCACCTTCTCACTGAAAGCAGTCATAGATAGTTTTGGGTGGGAAACTGGAAGACAGTATCTAGTTAGGATAGGGGAAAACGGCTTTATAGTATTGACAAAGAGGAGAAAGACACAACCTATTTAAGGTGAAACTTCATGAACTTGATGAGAAGTTTTGGTTGTAATATGTTGCCCAGCACGCTACTCTCAATGTGTCCTGTTTTCTATTCTTGCCTTAAGTGAAAATTATATATTCTGTAATATAATCATGCCAAGTGTTAAAAATTTTGCATTTTGTTCAGAAGTGAGGATCACCTTTTATTAGGTGCTGTATATGGAATATCACTGATTTCAATAAGAAAATATTGTAAAAATATTGTAAATATTGTAATATTGTAATAATACTGATCACCAGTGTTCTGTAGATGTGTATGTGATAAAGTTCTAATTTAAAGTGAACAAGTGAAAAAAATTCCCAACTTGTGAAGGCTATGTTATGAATGATTTTAAATTTACTCAATGATTACTGATTGTGTAGTTCTAATTAATTATAAAAATCTTTGATTATATTGGCAAAAACTCTATGTCAGTGGAGACTATGAGTGTTCAAAACTTCATTGCAGATTAATTTATACCCAAAGCTCGTTGGGTTGGAGCTTAGATCTTTCTGTGGCTTTTTATTTGTTTTTGTAGGCCATTGGATTGCATAGTCCTGGTGTTTTGTGCAGCTGCATAAAACAAATGGATTAATTCTGCCCTAACTTAATTTCTTAGCATCAGTGTTTTGCAAACTTTTTCCATATGGTAGCTGATTAGCAGGAAGATCAGTGCATATGCCTTGTGAACGAATATCCCCTGAAAATCATCTCTCTCAGAATGATGTAACAACGTGCAGTAGAGAAAGGACACTCTATAACATATAATAATTTACTGAATCCGGTGGGTGGTAGATGGTAAGGAATAGGTCTGAGGAAAAAAAATGGTCTATTTCAATTGTAGTCAGGAAGCCCATTCTCCAATGGGGCTGAATACTGGTCAGCTTTTGTTTCTCAGTGAAAGAATATGCAATGTGAAAATGCAGAAAACACTTTTGACTCTTGTGCTTTTCTCTAAAAAATGGAAAATGGATTGCTCTGGACACATGCAGATATGATTCTGCCTTTGGCATCTCAGCATGGGGCATGAGAAAATGTAGTATGTCATATAGTAATCCAGTACCTTAAGCCTTTACCATGAGGTGGAAGAAGTAGAAAGCTCTTGATGAATGGTTTTGGTCAGACAGTTTAAAAATTTTTAAAGCATTTTTTTTTTCACCTTTCTCTTTAAAATGTATGGAAGAAATAACGTACTTCCACAGCCGTGATGCTGCATAAATACACTTGTGCAGATGGTAGGGTACACAAGTGTAATTGTGAAAAGAGAATGATATTACAAGAAATATTCCAACATCAACTTTAAACTTTAAGATAGGATAGTAAAAATCAAGAATTTTTGTGAAAATGAGTGGGAGAAAGAAGTCAGAGAAGCCTTTCTAAAATAGTGTTTTTGCAGGTAAAAAAAGTAGTGAACACACAACCATAATGTTTATGGCAAACAAAATATCCCATTCCTTAAAATTAAAAAATTGCACTTATGTAGGCAAAGCTGCAGGGTGGAAAGCTACGAAAGATGGGGACAGTAGGGAGTAACTGCTTTATCAACATATCATTCCAAGCAGAGGGGGAAAAATGCATCATGTGTTGGCCTTCCCAGACTTTGCTACAGCTTGTTTAATCTCTGTAGCAATGCTGATGTCATAATTGATTAATAAATAATTTCCAAAAGTGTGTTATAATCACCTCAGTTACGAATGCAGCAGCAATCCTAGCTGTTAGATAAAACAGTCGATTGTGTGGTACTCCCCTAAGGGCAATGTTTTGGTTTATGTTTTAAGTCATTCCATTTTATTGATCTCTTTCCAGTGCTCCTGATCAGTCTGTGGTAATTGCAGATCTTCTGCCATGATATGCATGTTGGAGTTACTCTACCTTTTACACTTAATGCTTCATTGCCTTTAGTGCTTTGTATTTTAACAAGGCAATCACTTGCTGTTCAGAAAATTCATTCTCTAAACATTTTTAATTACACTTTAAATATTTTGAAAAGAATTTACCTTTTTTTTTTTTTTTTTCTTAATCCAAAGGCTAATCAGGAAAAAACAAATTACTTATTTTTCAGTTTAGTAAATTGTCTCACATGAATCCATGATTAGCCCAGCATTCAGAAGGATTGCGCCTAATATTTAAGAATAAGGTTGGCAAAAAGTATGTATGTGCTTATGTCATATATCCCCCAAATGTTGTTTTGGAATTTTAAGCTCTTTAAAAGGAGTGAGAGGAAAAAGTCATATAATTGTTATCTAAATGGCATTTTTTGTACAGATCAGGCTAGAAGCAAATATGTTAGGTTTGTTTCTCTTCATTTACCTTGGGCCATTGGGATTGTTAAGTGTGTCCAAGTTCAGATGTGACTGAATAGAGGTATGTCAGAATATAAGTTTTCTGTGGACAGAGTGGAGAGTCATGTTTTGACAGTAACCAGAAGCCATTGCATCTGTTCTTGACTGTAGTACTGATTTGGTAGAGGACTTTGGTCAAGGTGTTTTATCCCAGAATACTTTTAAAATTAGTGGCGATTAATACTGACTTCATAGGTAAGATGCTTTGAAGTATACTAGTTTATTACTGTGGTTGTCTTGATAAGGGATTTAAAATAACTTCTCTTTTCTTAGTCAGCTGAACAGAAATTTGATGGGGAACCACACTAATATGATACTTGTGATATATCCTTTATGCTCTTTTAATTGGATATCCTGCTCTAAAATTTTTAGAACAAACAACTTCCTCTCCAGAAATCCTCTATAGCTAAAAAACTGTGAGGACTGACAAGAGCTGAGCACGTAAGAAAGAAGGATTTTAGAAAATTGTCACTGGAGTAATTATTAAATGTTCATTAAATTAAAAGCTGACAATTCATATTTATTTTTTAAAAAGAACAAAGAATGGACTGTTTTTTTCCTGAAGGCACTAGTAAGTGTGAGTCTTGGACTGGTTCATGATTAGACCTTCTTGCTGGTACTGACAAGATGAAAAAAATTAAATCTTAAATTCACTTGCAGGTATGTTTTTTCTTTTTCCTCAGTCAAGTTACTTGTACAGGTGGTTGTATGTGACTTTCTCCTGAGTGTTTTCCTGACAATCTCCTTGTGGTTTCATTTTTTTTTTTTTCTTTTTTTTTATCATTGTTTGGACCATACTTCAGAATTATGCTATAGAATTGTGAGAGTTTTTCTTAATGATAAGTCAGTTTTCCACCTCCTTTCCATACTTGTTTCCAATATGATGCTCACTGTATTCACCAGCGGTAGGTCATATTGGGTCATTATTTTTGAATGTATTGTTGCATAAACACATAAGGTGAGGTTTGCCCTGTTGAGGTTTGGGCATACAAATCCAGTGACTTCTGTTTGGTATATATTATATACTATAATACCGATTCACCAATATTTCCTTCAGAGGTACCTATGTTACGTAGCTTCAGTTACACAGTTTCATAGAGTAGATGATGGTTCAAAAAAAAGTGCAAAAAAAAAATCTATCTGAATAGGTGAGAGGTTTCTGTGCATGCAGATGCACACACTTGGTCTATGTAATCAGGATCATATAAAGTGAATGTTGGAGGCTTAGAAGGCAATGGTATATCTTTCAATAAGAACAAGTAATGTAAAGAGAAGAATATAGACATGGGAAGTCTTGGAACTGCAAGGAGAGCTGCTCATCATTTGTTCATGATTCAAGATCAAGAAAATTTTTTTTAAGGTACTATTTTCTTCAGACTCAACTACTATATTCTAAAGATTGTGTTAGGAAAAACAAGAACATGGAATTCAACAAAGGACTATATTTTGGGCAGGGGAGGAAATTTAGTGACGTTTCCTAGGAGTTTGTGAATCTATTCTAAATAGCAGCTTGTCATATTTAATTAGTCAGCCTAGCTATCTGATTATAACAAACCTGAGCTAGAAATAAGATTTATTCCTACTGCTAGTTATGTTTTTGGGGGAGAGGGAGACAGTGGGGGGAAAAAAAAATCAAAATATCAGACTGCTGCCTGTAATCCGTGATGATATACTGAATGGAGTGATTCCTGTCATCTCATAAGAGGTCTTAATAACCACTTGTATTTCTGCAGCTATGCATGTGAATCAATAGTACAAGACACATGACCAGTAACCAAAATTATTAGGAGAATATTTGAGTAACAAAAATATTTAGAGCCCAAGTGTGTTTCTACAGAGGTGTTTTTCTAGCCATGGCCTACTTTAAGATTGAAGAGTTTAAATGTCATCTTCAATTTTGTTAATTTATTGAAACAGCTTACTGAAGTGAAGAAAAATGCAGGTGCCAAGGAAACTGGCAATCTGAGCAGGCTTGTAGCCTCTGAGAATTTTATCCTGATACACATGGTATAGATTAGAGACTCCTGCGGGAAAACTGCATTTTATAGATGTGAAGGAAAAATGGAGCATAATTAACAAAATACAAATATTTTATTGTGTATATTATATTACAAATAGAAATATTTTATTGAGATATTATTACTGAAAGCAAAGAAAATCAGGGGATCCCATTCAATGGAAATAGATTTTTTTAAGCCAATTTCAGATATTTGGAACCCTTGAGGTTATTACTCTTTTCCTTGTTTTATGAAAATTGGTGTCTTCAGGAGGGACAGAAACAAATCAGTTTGCCACTACTGAAGGATATATGATGTTGAGGGGTTGATATTTCTTGCTGACCCAGCAGACAGACACCTCAGAATGAGCTACAGCACTTGCTCATCTATTCCTGTTGCCTATTTGTGCATATAGGAGAGTGCTTGGTTATACTTTCAGCTTATGAGCCCAAAGAAGCTCCTGGAGAGGGATCTTGGTGGGCAGGTGGGAATGCCAGAGGCATGCAGCCCCATGTCTGCACAAAACAAGGATGGATGGAGCAACTGTGCCGCTTGGAGAACAACTTGCTCTTATTAATCAAAGTAGAGGCCTTCTGCCTGCATCACCTACTAATTTATGCTTTAATGTTTAATGTGTGTTGAGTTATTTGTTTGGTCGTCTTTTTTTGAGGGGTTTGCTTTTATTTTTCTATTAAATCTTTATGATTCTTTGACAAAGACGTTGCCAGAATGTGGGCTCGAAGAAACAGTATTAAAGAATTCTAATTCTGTGTGATACTTCAGAGGCTAAATCTTTGTATCTTCTTTATGAAACTCCTAAAAATCGTGTCTCTTTTCTCAGTTCTCAGGCCTAGCAAGTTTCTCAGGCCAGGCTTAGGGCAAGATGAACAGACACTGCTTTGTCATTAGTTATTTCCCAAAGCCACTCAAAAGCAGAAGAGTAAGTTTTGAATTCAGTTCCTCTAAATTTCTTCACCTGAGACTAGTGAGAAGAAATGGGGAACAAAAGTGTGAGCAAAGTTCATCTGTTTTTTGTGCGCTGGAGAGTTCAGATAACTTCTGCTGGAAATAAGAGGATGAATGAGACCCTTTTATGCAGGATATGATCTTGCTGATATGTATCCCATGAAAAAACAATAACAAGATAAGAAACATCTATTAGGGAGGTGAACAAAGTTGAAAGAAAAAAAAAACCTCTAAAGGAAGAACCATCGCAGTCAAAGAAAGAGGCTAAGCATTGGAAGCTGGAGAGACTTGTGAGTAACTTATAAGAAACTCTTGATGGAAGAATTATAGCCCAAAAGAAACACAGGATGAAATTAAATGGTTAACAGATTCCCAATCATAACCTTTAGTCTGATTTCTGTCTGGGTAGATGCTGAAAATAAGATTGACTCTACTACTTTTCTTTTGAAGCATTCTCATTTAAAAGTGATGGTGGAAGATCTGTGTGCCTTCAGGAGCACAAAGAAAGAGTCTTCCCTCCAGGGAGAAGATAGCACAGAATTAATGAAATGTATATCATACCATTAAAGCAAAAATGAAGTTTTGCTTAGAAATCCACATAAAGCACATCCTACTTTAGTTAATAAGTGATATTACTTGCAGAGAGTGAGGTTGGGCTGTTAGCAATGTTTTTTAAATATGTTATCAAATAACAATGGGAAGCTTAAATTCTCTATTTACTACTTCTATTCTAAGGAGAAAACCAGGATAAAGTGAATTAGTGCCTGTGAACTGTCAAGTGTAGAATGGTGAACTTTCTGAACTCGCAGAAGGATCTTTAGATATATCACTCGGGCAATTTCTACAAGGCAGTGTGGATAGCAGCCTCAAAAGCAGATATATGGACGTGCTTGTGTACTTTGTTGGAAAGGAGTGGATGGAGAGGAAAGTAAAGATATCTTGATAGCTTGGTATCAGTGAGCTATCTTTCAGTCAAAATGTAACCTGAAGGCTATTTTTCCCATAGGTGTATGGAAATTATCATTTTAAATAATGGTTTTGAAACTGTTCTCCAAACTCTGTGCTACATGATGTATTCAGACCTCCCAGATTTCCTGAAAAGCTCCTTTTTGTTCTCTGCGAGTAGTCATTAAAGAGGCCGAGGTGAAACTTACATAAATCAGTAGCTATGATGTTCACACTAGCCTAATAAAAACATAAATCTCTATAACTTAGCAAGTTAAGCAATTCCTACAAGTAATGAGTTGTCTTGTGCAAACTAGTTCCGTAAGGACAATTCAGATGGGCCTGGATTTAAACACCTTCAAACAGTTTTTTGAAGGTTCGCAGACAAAATGAAGATGTTAAATACCGAAGTATATTTGATTTGGGGATATTGTATCAAGGGGATTTTTGTTGGATGTTGTTTTTTAACATCATTAATCACACATAACTGCTGTAAACAAGTTGCTAATGAAATGGCAACTGTTGTTTTGCAGGGAGGCACGTAGAAGAACTATCAGAACAAACAATGCTAAAGGGATTTGGAAGGTTGTGAGTGGGTTTTTTTTTGGTGGTTTTTTTTTTTTTTTTGGTGTGTAAATAACAAAATGGAATTTAATATGCCTTAGTATGAACTATTGACTGAGTCCACAATACCTAGTTTTAATGTCAGAGAGCAGTCTTGAAAACAGATCTAGGAAGGAATGGGGCAAAAAGTGAGAGATTCAGAGCGGACAGCAAATTCTATGTTTTGTGTTGGGTGTATGTAGAAGCAGAAACAGCTACTACAGTGTCTTTAGGAGGAGGTATTTCAGATAGCAGTGGGAAGAAAAGTCACCAATTGCATTGCTACAAGGCGATGTGGGCAGTTACATGTGGTTCAAGTTTCTGCAGGAAGCACTGTAGAAGGAAGCTAGTAGAACAGTTGGGCTGTCTTAGGGTGGTCTAATAGAGAAGGATGGGATTATAAAACCTTAGATGGTTTGAGACCACATTAACCTTAAGCAGTCCGATATTTTTTTTTTAGTAGTCTAATAAATTACCAGATTTTGCTTAAGTGTGAGTAACTGAATAACTCCTGAGAACTGTGTCAAGTATAGCAATTGTCCATAGCAGTTCAGGACAGAAAGAGTATTTTGCTCTACTGACCCCAAAGGAAAGGGTTACAGAGGTGGAGTGAAATGACAGACAGTGAAATTTAGATACAGGCCAGTCTGCAGGTGCCCAAGCACTCAATATCCTGGTTGCCTTTTATGGTCCTTTTGTGAGAAAGCAACTATAAAAGTTGTACAAATTCTGACCAAGCTTTGCTACTCTGGTTATAGGAGAGCATGACACTGTTTTCTAAATGATTTGTCTCTAATGTGGAGTTGAAGAGTTCACTTTCTGGAAATTGATGATTTTAGAAGTATTTCTTGTGAGACTTGTGTAGGTGAGAAATTGCATTGTTAATTTCATTACTGTGCATTAGCGATTACCTGCGCATACATTTTCTGTTTCTGTTACTCATGCTTTGCTTTGTAAACAGGGTTTGTTGTCCATGATATTTAAAGTTACTACTTCTTTCCAGAGTTTTTTCTATGGTGGATTTGAATTTTCAGCAGTAAATTTGAGAGTAGGTGACAAGAATCTGTTTGTAGGGTGCCATACTTCTGCTGTCTAGTGGTAGCACTCGTATGATTCTCCTGAAAAGAACTAGTATCACTGAATGCTAAAATCGGTATTTCCCTGATGCAGAGCACAGTTCAGTGCTCTGTGTTTATGCATAAATATGATAAGTTTGTCTTCAATGAGTCGGTGGTTTAAATGACTGACAATTACAATGCAGTGTTAATCACTACCTACTGCTTTGGGCCCATGATAACTGCTGTATTCTAAAATAAGGATAACTGGTGATTATTATTGGCAAGTGTTTTTTATTCTTTACAAGTTATACTTCAGTCTAAAACTGAGATATTATGATTTTCTTGTCGTTGTTGTAAAGCTTCTGACAAATGCTTTCAAAAGTGTATGGGTGGACTTGGAAAGTATGTTAAAGCTAGGTCAAAGGCAATTAGTGCATATGATTGGGCATGCCATTTGCATTATGAATTGTGTGTTACAGACTTAATTCAACATTTCACAGAAGTATTCCAATTCTTATGTTAGGAATCTTTTTTTCAGATATGAGAATTTTTTTTATTTAAGAAAAAATCCAATTTTTCATAAGTGTTGCTGCAATTCCCTAATTCTGAGTAATTAAATTACATTGTAGAAGACAAAAAAAAAATTATATGAAAGAATCACTCATTTAGATTCACACTGGGATGTCTTAATTTTTTTGTTTATAAGCAGGTTATGCTGCTAATAAATGCGTGGTTAAGATCGAATGTTCTCCTTCCAGAACATATTATTATATCCTTCTCTCTACATTGATTTCCATTTGTCATTACCTTGCTTATGTAGTAAGTTTTATGAAATGACTTGCATTGTGTCATAATGTTCACCTAGATTGTGAGCAAATTTATTTCATGAGTTTTTTCTGCCTCCTACGCTACGTGCTTTGCACCTACCTGTTAATAAATCTATGGAATGGCCCAGAACTTACATGTTGAAAAATAGTGAGTAAAGAATCATGAATTTCAAAGGAATTTATATGTTTAACAACAACAAGAAAAGATTACTGAACATTTTCCGTGTTCTTCATTTAATTTCACATAAGTTTTTTTTTTGTGAAGTATGTTAGTTGTATCAGTTTTTGGGATTTTTCTTTTTTTTTCATCTTGTGTTATGTTTTTATTGGTTCTCAATTTGCTCAGTAGAAATACAGTAGAGTCATGACCTTGCATTTAAATACAGGAATCTGAGACTCATTTTATTGACTTTATTGACAAGAAAATTCATAAGATTATGGGACTGCCTGCCCAGTGGACATTACTACTGTCCTTTCCTGCTTAGTTTCTGGAGAGTAAAATCTTTTATATTTTTTTTGTTTTTGGAGTTCAAAATTTTTAAGCTTCCTGGGTCAATGGGGAAGCTTAAGAGTGTCAGTTGCTGATGGTTATTCTGGAAGGAAAAGCTGAGTTAGATGAGAGATGACTTCCTCAGGCTCCCTGCCTTTACATTTTCTCTTAATTAAGCGAAATGGTTTTCTAAGAAAAAGATGCAGTTAATTTCTCCCTTCCCTGAAGACTGTCCTAGAATGCAAAAAGGCTTGATCTTTTGGGCAGTCTTAATGAAAACTTAAACTTATGTGGACCATAAATACAGTTTCATCTTGATGTACTATGGCATCTTTTGTATACATAAATATTGTCTATAAAGAACCTCTAGGGTATTTTGAGGATAATATGAGTTCTAAAGATAGCACTTTAGGATATGTATGTTTTCAATATCGCTTGTTCCTTGGTTTCTTTTCTCTATTTTTTTAAATGATGTTAACTCTTTTTATTTGAACGGAATATGTTTGTGGGAAGGTTTCTTTGACACTCCCTCAGAATGAGACCATAGGCAGACATTTCTAAAACGATGACCTATTCACTGAAGTAAAAGGGTTTTCTGTTGTTGTTTTGATTTCTCTCAGAAAGCAGAAGTAATTGGCTGGTGGGAAGGAAGCAATCCTGAATGCACACTTACTTGTGAGTGCTCAGCACAGTGCTTTCTGGCCTGTTTTCCACCATCCTCTTATTTAACAGCAAAAGGGCATATGCTGATCAACCACAGTATCTCATTCATTCTGGTAATGAAGTCTCAATAGGATAACTTTTTTTTTTTTAAGTGGATGATTGTTGTTGTATCTAAATTTGTCACATTGCCGATTGCTGCATCTCAGCAGAAGTAGCAAGCCTTCTATGTAACCAACCTGTAACAGCTGCTGTGGTAAATAACAGCTGAACTCAGCATGGAATTTAGGAACTTGTATATGTAAAAGGAATGGTGTTTTGGAGTCAACTTCATAGATGTATTGGCTGCCAAGGGAGTTTTGGCTTGGAGTGAAAAGCAATTTTAAGGGAAGATGAATAGATGCAGTAAAAAGCAAGGCAATCAAATATCCTACTTCTGTTTAGCCTTCTTTCATGCTCGTCTGATGCAAAGTAAATTAATAATGTAAATAATGTGAATTTAAAACCAAATAATTAGTCTACAGTAGATTTTTTTTTTTTAAACTCCTGACTAGTAGAAGAATTGTTGTCCCTCTGAAACGTATGGAGAAATAAGTGAAGTAGCTAATTCAGAGTTTTACTTGAAGTTGATTCAATTTCTATAGGTGCTTTTCTTTCTATTTTTGTTTCTGAACTCTGTAGTCTTGCTTATAATCTGTGAATAGGGTTTCTTCAAACCAAGGAACCAACTGTGAAAGTAATTTAGGTAGCACCTGTTAAGACAAGTTCCAAGGGCAATTTCTATTTGAATAAATAAATAGAAAGAAGCCAAGGAACTCACAAAGTTGAACATACTGTATTTTAAAAATCTATCATCTTGTGCACTTATTTGTCATTCATGAGATGTATTGTGGGAACTTACGTTTTGAACTAGTGAAAAAATCTAATAAAGTCAGCTGTGATGGGGAAAAGTTGTGAGACTTCTTAGAGAGCATCTGATAATCCTAGTCTGAAAGTCCGTTTTGATTTATTTCATGTCTTCCAGTGTGTACTCTTATTCCGGAATGGCTTCTCAATGAGAATTGGTTAACTCTAGAAATTTTTTAGATTGAAGCAAATTATTGTCAGCTGTACATAATCTTAAAGATCTGCATTGTTTAGATTGCTTACTTCAATCTAAGTAAATCATCACATTCCCTTCAATGAAACTGAAGAAAAACATAAGGATTTCTGTTCTACTGTATTTCTGAATTGTGATCACCAATGAAACAATAGCACTGTGAAAGTATCTGTTTCCAGTGTGTCTAGCTGGTATCATGCATTTCATTCTTTTTTTTCAGGATATTTATGCTGAATTAGTTCTGTTCTTTGTTTTTAAGCTCATATTTCATCAAATAAAATACAAACAGAAAATATATGTAGAAGAAATTCCAAGAGAAGAGAAATGCATTGGATTAAGCGAAGCATAAAAGGCAAAAAAGAAAAAAAGAAAATAAGAGCTAAAGAAATGGGGAGCTGAAATCTCAAATTCAGGACAACCAATGAATTGCAATAGTGTTTTGACTGTATTCATATTTTCTTTGACTGCTTTCAGTATTCATTTAAGATTGATGCCATTAATTTAGGTGATGTATTTTTCAGTGAGCTTTTACCTTTTCCTAGAGTGTGATAGGAGTGATGTGAAAGCACAGAGTCTAGTAACATCAGTATCAAAATTCAGTGCTTGCTTATATTAAGAGGAATGTACTTGTTTTGCTTGGCCCCATCTTACTTAAACTATTTCAAAATCACAATTTTACCTAGCAGATCTGGTTTGTTTTAGGGCACCAAAATCCATATTGGAGTGTGTTTAAAAGGTTTTGTTCATGATCATTTTAACATATAAAGAGTGTTTAGATGCTTCATTAAGTTTGAGGGATGCTCAGCTGTTACAGCTTGACAGACTTTCTGTCGGATGAAATGGAAGGTGGAATAAGAACAAAAGTTCAAATTCTTTTTCTTGCCAAGATTACTAAGTAATAGAAAATCATCTCAATAGTGGAAGTAGAACAGTAAAAATACCTTCATTGCCTTGGTTATGAATACTAAAAAGAAAAGGAGAGATGAAAAACAATGGATTGATAAATAAGATGCAAATTACTTTGACAGAATACAGATGAAGGAATATTTAATGTTGGGTTTTTATATACCTTTTAAGAAGAGTTAGCTTAAATATATCCATTCTGTCAAGCACTTTATTTTGTGTATAGCTATAAACATATTAAATTGTTTAGTTATGTAGTTTACAGCTTTACAAATGTATTTTCTATCGTGTAATTTTGTAATCAGATTTTTGTTAGTTGTTTGCTTCACTGAAGTAGTTTTAGAATTATTTTATTTGAATTTTTAAAAATTATTTCATAGAAGCAGAACACCTTTTAGATTTGGAATATGACATAATTCTTAACGATATCAAACTTACCACTGTTAGTGATTCTAAACATCTATCTTGTATCCTAGTATTTTCCACACCTGGAAAACAAATGCACGGAGCACTCAGTAATAATAGTGAATGTTAGCATTCTGAATGTGCTGTGAACTTCTGTAAAGCACTTTTTCTAGACCTGCAGAGCTAACACAGTAAGGAGCCAACCCCAGTCACTCCACTGCCTCAGAACAACAACAACAAAACCTCAAACAAACAAAAAAGTCCAGGTTTATTCTTGTTGAATATCCAACATTATGACCTAATGCTTAAAATCTCACAGTGGAATTATGGAGCTGCACAGAAGGGAAAACTAGTGTCTGCAGGCATATTCTAAAATGTAGCATTCTTTCCAACCTTAGATGTGTCTTTGAAAGAACGTGTGGTTTTTATAAGCTGGTTTTGGTTGCCCTTTTGGGGAGATTTCAGTTTGTGTTCAGTTTTTCTTAAAACTCATATGAGTCTTCCAGGAGAATCAGTGTTTATTTGCATTAGTAAATGCGTGTCTATGTGTGTGCATCCATGCACAAGTACAGAGTTTCCAATTATTTGTGAACAATAAGGAAACCTTGAATTTACTAAGGGCTTCCAGATCCTTGGACTATCCTCAGTGCCCAAAAGCATGTCTGCAGCCAGATGGTAGTCTCTAAAAGCTAGTGCTAGAAGAGTCATCTTTTTACATAAGAGCATAATTTCTAGGCTAGTTCCTTTTTTTTTTTTCCCCCCCCCTTTTCTTTTTCATGATATTGAAGAAATGGTATTATATTTATTTATTACGTAGTATAATCATAGAATCATAAAATACTTAGGGTTGGAAGGGACCTCTAGAGGTCATCTAGTCCAACCCCCCTGCACACGCAGGGTCTCCTAGAGCACGGGGCACAGGGTGGTGTCCAAGTGGGTTTGGAAGATCTCCAGAGGAGACTCCACAGCCTCTCTGGGCAGCCTGTTCCAGGGCTCTGTCACCCTCAATGTTAAGAATTCCTTTCTCAAGTTCCTGTGGAACTTTTGGTGCCTCAATTTGTGGCCATTTCCTCCAGTTCTATCACTGGCCACCACTGAGAAGAGGCCAGCCCCATCTTCTCCACTCCCTCTCTTGAGGTACTTATATACATTAATCAGGTCCCCTCTCAGCCTTCTCTTCTGCAGGCTGAACAGGCCCAGCTCTCTCAGCCTTTGCTCATAGGGCAGATGTTCCAGGGCCTTAATCATCTTTGTAGCCCTGCGCTGGACTCTCTCCCGCAGCTCCACGTCCCTCCTGCACTGGGGAGCCCAGAACTGCACACAGTACTCGAGGTACGGCTTCACCAGGGCAGAATCACCTCCCTCGACCTGCTGGAAATAATCTATCCACATGGACATGATTGGCTTTACACTTATAGGGAAAAAAGAGCTTCTCTTTTTGTCTGATATGAAACCAACTTAATTTTGCAGTTACTGTTGTGCTTTTAGAATCTGCCCCTTTCATATATGCCTTTAGAGTCTACTTTCTGACTTGATTGTGAATGTATTGCGATGAGTTGCTTTTTAAGTTGAAATTTTTTTCCTAAAACATGGAATGAATCAAGCAATTCTAATGTAGTATCACTTTTTTAATGACCTTATTAAAAGAGCCGAAGTGAAGTGCAAAATGGATAGCTCTCATGCATAAGAGAGCAAACTGCTCTCTTAAATCTCCAGACAAAATCTATCCAAATACATATTTGGAAAGCACTGTCACTTTATTTTGGTTAATGTTTTGTATGTTACTAGCAGATAAGTACTGCAAATACAGTCTAGCAAATGTAGCATTTTTTAAGGTGTACTTTTCTTCTGAACTCTATTTGTTCAGTTGTTGCTGGAGTTAACCTGGAACAAAAGACAAGTACTCAAGATGAGACCATATGCCACTTGAAATTTTTTCCTTTTTAAAATCTGAGTAAAAACAGAGTAGATCTTAACTTCTACAAGTCAACAATAGTTAATTTTCTTCTCATACTTTTCAATCTTACATATCACATAGACCTAATAACAAATTCTCCTTGGTATACATCATGTGGAAAGAGAGAAGTTAAAATCTGTTACCTTGTATACATAAAAAAAGTAAAGTGCGCTTTATAGTGGTCAAACAGGACTGCAGTTTGTTGTCCTATCCTGCCATTAAAGAAAGACAGTAAAATAATCCAGAAGGGCATTAGTTAGCTCATTCTTTATTACCAGTGCAAGATCTTTGTTCTAACAACATCCACCATTATCTGGTATGATTATTATAGGATTCAACTGATCAATTAATAAGCAAGAATTAGCAGTTAGCAAAACTGAAAAGGATTGCACTGCTTTTTCTAAGAAATAAATAAATAAAAATAATAAAAATAAAGGTTGATGTTTCTGTTCTTCTGCCTTACAATGCATTTCACATTAATTGCTGTTCTCCTGTCTTCATGCCTCAAATGTCAATTACCTGTACAATATAATTGTCATCATTACCTATGTGTCATAATATGCAACGTATGAGTAATCTGCTTGCAAACACAGCTCTTGAGCTAGGGCATACACCTGTATAGCGCTTGTTACAGAATTGGTTTACACAAAGACTTCAGATCTGTATATTTCAGGGTGTTTTTAGTTGTAGAGTTTTGTATTTGTTTCCTGTATAAATGTTGCCAAAACTAAGTTGGAACAGTCAGGTCTAGAGTTCATGTAAGCACAGTATGTAAACAATTGTTTCAGCGTTAGCTGTACCCTTCTGTAGTCTTATGCGTATACTATATTAGTGCTTTATTTCAAATAACTGAAAAGCTTAGTGTATTTTGCTGTCAATATTATTTGTCAGGAGGTGGAGAAAAAATACAAAACATGCAGGAATTTAATTTCTTTACCTTTTTTAACTGCTGTTATTCAATTGCTAAATTAAGTATGGACTAGCTTTAAAGATCTCTTATGCAACTATTCCAAAATGCATCAAGAAGGGTGTCAGGCAAAATAGGTGGTGTTTTCCGGTATATTGAATATGAAGGAAAAAAAAAGATCTGATGAATACTGCAATATTTCTGAACGTAGCTATTTCTGCTTCCCCTGGATTTGTGTTGTAATACGTTTGCAGGCTTCAAAGCGCAATGGACAATGCTAACTTTTTTGAATAACCAACTGAACTCTTTGATTCTAGCTCATATTATTAGTCTCCAACCCAAATTCCGTGTTCATTAACTGATCAGTAACTGGATTGTGCCACTTCTAATGGATTAAGCCCTAAACTCCCACTTGTCTCTCTTTTTTTTCTCTCTCTTTTTTTTTTTCTTCTTTTTTTTTTTTTTTTTTTTTNTTTTTTTTTTTTTTTTTTTTTTTTTCAAACACTTCATTTGACTGTCACTGAAGAGAAAGCCTCTGCTAGGCCTCTACCGGGCTTTTGCTGGAGGATGCTGATGAAAGGTCTTTGTTATTTTTTGTCCTACGTCTTCATGGCAGTTACACCAGACAGGGTAACTCACCTGGAGTTTCAATGCTTGTCTCATAACACAATGATGTCTTTTCTTTTTTCTCTTTATGCACTCTTAGATGGAGAAACAACATCTGTCAGTACTGATGAAAATATATTTGTGTGTGTGTATGTGTGAATAACACTGTTCTTTATAACAGAAGCATACTGCTGTGTTTTCCAAGTTACAGATCTGTAGCAATAAATGTCTTATAAATAAAAGTACTGATATTTATGAATTTGTAATGAAGTGAAATGATGTCTAAGGCAGAGTGATGCGTTGGAAAAACTTTATTTGAGGCAAGTGTGAGATGGCTTGTGTACAAGACAATTTCAATAGCCCTGAAAATACTTGTTCTCAGCTTGGCCTTTGCATGGTATAATGAAGTTGAAAGAGAAATGAGAAGAAATTAATTTGACATTCTATTGGTCTAGGTGTAAATGGTGTAATATAGTACAGGAGTAACTTTGGTTTTAAAAGAAATATCTTTTTTTTCCCATCCTACAGTTAAGGTTAAATTATAAGAAAATACATTTAAAATTGTTAACCCTAATAGGGTTAATCATGAAGTGAAAAAGTACACCCTGCTCTACCTGAGTTTAGAGATGTAGAAAAAAAATCACAGCTGTGTATCAGAAATTAATGATTGTGTATTCAAGACTGAATGCTGTATTTGTGCGTGAGGTGACAGAATTAAAAGGACACAAGCAGACCATAAATAGCTTTTCTCGGCATTTTGTGCTTAACTGTGTGAAAACTTAATTTTATTAGTGTGTTTTTGTTTGGAGTGATAAGAAATTTGATTATGAGGGAGTGTTTACTACTCCCTCTGCTGGTATTTAGCGATGTTTAAAAGTCAATGCTGAGGTACAAGCAAAAAACACATGGTTTGGAAAGCCTTGTTGGGCGTAGCACATTCTTCTCTCTCTCCTCCTGACTTATTTAAGATAGCCTATCTCAGTTGATGAAGAGGCTGTCCTTTTTCACTGAGTACTGTCAGCATAAGATATTGTGCAAAATGGAGCTCCTTATTTCTGGAGCTCAAGGGGCAGTTTAAGTCACACTTTCTAATTTCTACTAGCTTTCTCTTTGAGCAGATTTAATAGTTTCTTAGTATGGAAATAATAATTTCTAAGATTGAAGGGCATAACAAATTCTTAGGGCATTCTTAGGGCATAACAAATACCTGTTCTTCCTGCTTTCTGTATAGAGCCCAAGTATTGCAGCCCACCAGCTTGGAGGGAGAGCTAACATATAGTAAGGTCCAAAAGCACTTACTAGATCCCAGGTGTTAAAGGTGTCTTCTTAAGGCAAAAGAGATGTAGTACTGCAGTCAGAGTCGCTCTGAAAATCAGACTTCTGTCAGTTAAAATGCTGAACAGAGAGAAAAGTTGATTGAAGCATAACCAATATGCTATAGGGTATCAATACAAATAATGATCTAAACCAGTTCTCTGTAACAAGTTTTTGCTTAATATGAGAGTCCACTTCGTGAAATCTGCAGGGTGCCTACTATGTATATGCATGTCTACAATCTAAAGTATATATTCCATCATCATTCCTTGTGGTCCTAATGTTGCTGTATCAGCAGCTTCTATTTATGTTAGCTTCTATTTAAAGGGAATTTTTGCGCTTCCCTTTTCATTCTGACCATGTTTTTCATAGGGGAAAATGCTTTTCACAGAAAAGCGCATATCACTATTGGAGTGGAAGTTCTTAAAGAGCTATTTCCAAATCCAGAAGTTTATCAAGCCTTTTATAAAGTTGGATTGTGCAGAATGGCACAATAGTGTCTCTGTGTTCAGGACAGAATTCTAACTGGCGAAGTAATTCTGCAAACACTTGCATTGAGTTTAAGTCAAGAGTCATGCCATCAACACTGAAGAATTTACAGCATTACTGTACAACACTTCCTAAAAATATTTGTTTTTATTTTCTTTCAGCAACTTTTGTCTGTTTTTGGAGATAAACGTAAGGCAAGATGCTCCAGCAAAGCACTAGCTGCTTTGTGCTATCAATGTATTTTCTAGCATTTTGAATCCTGAAAGTTTACGCCCTCTTCCGCCGAAAGGTCTTCACAACTTGGGTGCATATTAGTAGAGTTAAATTACAAGTGTAAAATGAATCTTGTGTTAAAACTGATATCAGGAAACTTGTTGTTGTCATCTCCTTTTGCTCTAGACTTCTATACGGGACTCTGTAAGCAGAGATAAGCTCTCATCTGTGGCTTCAGTGTTAGTGCTGGCTGTAGAGTTATTCATCCCACAGTGTATTGCAGCATGATGAACAGAAAGCAAGGACTTTGGCTGAATAGCTGCCTTGTAAAAAATCCTATATTCAAAATTATGGCTAAAAATGGTTAAGGGCATGGTCAATCTGAATTTAGCTACTGCATTTTTGAATGCTGAAGGTGAAAAAAATTAAGGGAGAAATGATCTGTGTTTTGGTGAAGACAGTGTAACACTTCAAAGTATCATGAACTCCTTGTCTTGCCTTAAACAGGCAACAGAAAAGTTCTGTGAACGGTACATCTACATGCTTTTGTTTTTGTCTCTTCTTTTTCTTGTAGCCCTTAAACATCTTCTAAGAAGAGATACTGTGCTACAACAGAAACATAGCTCTGCGTGTTGCTGACTCATTCTCCCTGAATCTCAGTGGATTAGGAAGTTGAACTCCCTCTTCAAAAGATGGAGGACAGAGGGAGGAAAGACTGTGCAGTGCATTGCAACAGAAGCAGTTTGTTTCCATTGAAAAAGTGATTAAAATGATTAACTCTCGGTAATAATTTTGTGAAGGAATCACAGACTCACGGAATGGATGTGGTTAGAAGGAACCTCTAGAGCTCACCTATTCCAACTCACTGGCTCCAGCAGGGACCTCTAGAGCATGGGGCACAGGGTGGAATTCCAGGTGGGTTTGCACGATCTTCACAGAGGGAGACTCCACAACCTCTCTGGGCAGCCTGTTACAGGGCTCTGGATCACCCTCACAGCAAATAAGTTCTTCCTCATATGGAGATGGAACTTCCTGGGTTTCAGCTTGTGCCCATTACTCCTTGTTGTGTCACTAGCCACCATCGAGAAGAGTTTGGCACCCTCCTTCCTACATTCCCCTCCCTTCCTTTCAAGTATTTGTATGTCTTGATAAGATACTCTCTCAGTCTTTTCTAAGCTAAATAGACCAAGCTTCTATAGTCTTTCCTTGTACAATAGATGCTCCAGTCCCTGAACCATCTCTGTTGCTCTACACTGGACCCTCTCTAGAAGCTCCATGTCCCTCTTGTACTGGGGAGCCCAGACCTGCACCCAGCACTCCAGGTGTGGCCTCACCAGGGCTGAGCAGAGGGGCAGGATCCCCTCCCTCCACCTGCTGGCAACGCTCCTCCTGATGCAGGCCAGGATCCCATTGGCCTTTGTGGCCACGAGGCCACATTGCTGACTGATGTCAGCTTGTCAACCAGGACTCCCAAATCCCTGTCTGCGGAGCTGCTTTCCAGCAGGTCTAGCCCCTAATCTGTGCTGGTGCCTGGGGGTTATTCCTGCTAAGGTGCAGGACCCTGCCCTTTTCCTTGTTGAACCTCATAAGGTTCCTCTCTGCCCAACTCTCCAACCTGTCCAGGTCTCTCTGAATGGCAGCAGAGCCCCTTGGTTTGCTGGCCGTTCCACCCAGTTTGGTGTCATCAGCGAACTTGCTCGGGGTGTACTTTGTACCCTCATCTAAGTCATTGATGAACAGGTTGAACAGCACTGGGCCTAGTAATTACCCTGAAGGATACCGTTGGCCACAGGCCTCAAACTAGACTCGGGCCTATTTATTACCACCATCACCCTTAGAGCTCAGCCATCCAGCCAGTTCTCAATCCACCTCACTATCCATTCATCTAACCCACACTTCCAGAGCTTCCACATGAGGATATTACGGGAGATAGTGTCAAAAGCTTTGCTGAAGTCAGGGTAGACAGCATACATGGCTTTTCCATTATCCATGCAGCCAGTTATCGTAGATGGCAGTGAGGTTGGTCAAACAAGATTTCCTCTTGGTAAATTCCTGCTGACTACTCCTGAACACCTTCTTTTTCTTGACATGCCTAGAGATGGTCATTCTAGAGATAGAACAGTGTAGCCAGCAAGATCAGAGAAGAGATCATCCCCCTTTACTCAGCACTGGTGAGACTGCACATCAAATACTATGTTCTGTTTTGGGCCCCTCACTACAAGAAGGACATAGAGATGCGGAGTGTGTCCAAAGGAGGACAACAAAGCTGATGATGGGGCTGGAGCAGAGACCTTACAAGGAGTGACTGAGGGAGCTGGGGTTATTCAGTCTGGAGGAGGCTTGGAGGAGACCTTTTTGTTCTCAATAACTACCTGAAAGAAGTTACAGTGAGGTGAGGGTTGATCTCTTCTCCAACATAGTTGCCCATAGGACAAGAGGAAGTGGTCCTGTGATGCACCAGAGGAGGTTCAGGTCAGACATGATAGTCTGTATGTGGAAAGAATGGTGAAGCCTTTGGAACAGGCTGCCCAGGGAAGTGATGGAGTTCCTGTCCCTGGCAGTGTTAAAGTAAATAGTAGATGAGGCATTTAGGGACATGGTTTTGCAGGCAGAGTGTTGAGGTGCTAGTCTTTGCACTTGATGACCTTGAAGGTCTTTTCCAACCCTAATTATTCTATGATGCTAAGATACTCTTCAGCATTGCTGATAACTGTAGTTGTAAATCCAGAAGAAGAGAGATGTGACATAGAAAATGAAAAATATTTCTGCTAACAGTGTTTTTTTTTTTTTTTTTCCCACCAATTAACTGTTCAGGAAGCAGCTGAATGGACATTGTAGTCGTTAAAGGTGATTTGTAATGAAGTTTGAAATATTCGTACCACTTAATATATTATTCCAAGAGAAAAAAACTTTGATATTTTCATCTGGATAAATGTATGCTTAACCTCTTCCTGGTTTTTTGAGTGGATTTCAGTCTCCTGTCTCTACACATACACATATTATTAAAATAATTCTGAGAAAGCTCTCTTCCAAAGCAGTCTTTTGACGGCGGAGAAGGAGCAGCAAGCCTCTTATACTTCAGTTGGTAAAGTTACCAGAACATATTATTGTAACCTGTAACTGTACTGAAGCAGGATTATTATATTTACATTTGCAAATGCTGATAAGACTTCTTACCCTGACATGCCTACCCTGTAAGGTGAAATACTACTTCTAGGAGCTTGTAAAATAAAAAGGATGAGATTCTAACATAAAAGCTTTGTCTGTCTGAAATTGCCTCTCAAGTTTTAACCTATTCTTACTGGCTTTTCTTCAAAACTTTTCAAAGGTTGATTTGTAAGCTACAGGTGTGGTCTTTTTTTTGGTTTTTAACTCTTGCCAAGAAAATAAATAAATAAATTTTTACAGACGTAAGAGGAGAGTAGTGCAGAGAGAGTTTGGTAACTATTATTCATGTTTCACTTTATATTGCTGTGTTCCGTTCCTCTAAGTTGGTGCTCCTGCTTCTTGTGGATTTTGTCATGCTTGGGGAATAATGTTGGGAATGATGCGTGTTAAATGTCCATTTGCAGCACTTTGATAGAAAGATTTCTTACAGTATTCGGACTATACTTTGGTTTGGAAAAAAAAAAAAAAGAATACTTCTGGTAATCTGGCTGTGGCGCGGATAACTGCCAAAAACAGTTTTTATATAGAATATGCCAAATGGTGAAAGTTAAACCTGATGAAGTGCAAGGAGGTTTTCCCAGCAGTTCTGCAAAGATGACCCATCCTAGGGAGTGATGAGCCTTCTAAGAATAAACTGCTAATATTTATAGTTCTGGTGTGAATGATTCTGACGAAATCTGTCTGACTTGTTTGAACTGTGTCATTTCTAGCAATCTTGAGCAAAGAAACTGTTAGCATCCCAGGATGTCACTGAGGTGTGTTAATACCTACAGTACTGCTTGTTTAAAATACCATGCAGCATTTGGAAGCACCTGAGAGAATGATACAGGAGACAAAACAAGATTTCTCCAGCTAATGTGTTATTTAACATGAACTCCAATGAAAAAAAAAAAAAAGAGTCTTGATACACCTGGAATTCTGTTTCTAATTCTTTGAAGTACTGCCTATGTATTGAGTTGTACATTATCTATACATATTGGAGCTAGTGATGTTATCATGTTAGAGAAGGCTAAGTCTATCTGGTAGATCTTGATTCTAATTTAATGTAACAATAATATGACAGTTAACTTTGAGATTCTCTTTTCTATCCTGGAATATGTTTGTTTCCTCTCCATCCACATAAGAGATTTTAACATTTCTCAAGATAGAAGCATATAAATTTTCTATTTCCAAAATGAGTCTTGGCTTCAGTGCCTATATAGCTATTGTATTTATTCAGATGCTATGATCTGTCTGGTGTGGATGCCCTTGGTATTTCCATTTTCAGAAGATGCTCAAAAAAATGCTGTTTCTGAATTTCCCATAAATATGTGCCAAGATGAGTCCCAGTATGTACGTGCAGTTTTGTAATGCTGCTGCAGTAGTAGCATTATCACATAAATCAGCTTCTCATTTATTTTTTCTTGTGTTTTTTAAAATAATAAATAACGTTTTTTTTTTTCTGTCTGTTGCAGTGTGCAAGGACCCACCTTATAAAGTTGAAGAATCTGGGTATGCTGGTTTTATTTTGCCAATTGAGGTTTACTTCAAAAACAAGGTATGAAATTGCATGCTTTTCATCTTTGTATTAGAAAAAAAAATCATATGGAGGTTTGAGGATTTAAATTTTAATTCCCAAGCTTGGTTTAATATTGGCATTCAGAGTATCTTTGTAAATGCTTGTCTTCAAATTAACTGTAAATTTAGAATTGTCTAATTTTACTTTTGAAGATATCTCTAAGATTATCTGATAAAATAAATGATTTGACTGTAATTACTCAGAGGGATTAATAGCCTGGTCAGATGTGGGTATGCTTTTAAACTAATGTTTCAGGAAGTTGAATAGGCACTTAAAAACTTCAAGAAGGGAAGTTGGTCTTGATCTTGTTGATTTCATGATGAAGCCATTGTTCTGTCTTAATATCACCATTCTTTCTAGTTCCTGCACTTTTTTTGACTTGCCTTTCAAGAAGAGGCTTTCATCCTGTATCCTCAGTCTAAACCAACATATTTTAGAGTGCATATGAGTATTGATTTTACTCAACATTACCAGGGCATGGTTTTGTTTAAAAACAAAACTAATGCTGTTCTACAAAACTGGTGTTGTTGTGATAGCCCACATTCTGGTGGGTTTCTTTATCTAAATAAGTATCATGCTTATTTTGCATCTTCCAGTAACAAATTCAGAGATTACCTTTAATGAATAATGAGGTCTGTATTATTAATAATTAGTTCAGGCAAAAGAATTTCATTTCTGGTGAATAAAAAAAAGCTCACATAGTTTTTTGAACTGAATGTACAGTATTTTAATAATGGTAATATATTAGACATCTTTTGTCATGTGCTTTGGTGGATCTGTTATTGTACTTCACACTTGTGAGTTATTTGTATGTTTATTCTATAATATCAGAGTTTAGTTTAGCATAATCATTTTAAGTAAGTAGATGTTTTCTCATCTTTGACTTGTTGAACATTTTGTGGAAAGTTTTAAAAAAGAAAACAATTGCAGAGTGAAAAAAACTGTCTTGAAATTCTCTTCAGTTACAGTTTAAGGTAGAGGAATGTACAACTGTGTTAATTTCTGATACTTTTAAATGGGTTTTCTAATTTTTCTTCTTTCTTCCATGAGAAGTTCTGTCAAGATGTGACAGGTGGATAATTCTGCTCAGGCAACTTTCTAAGTTGTATGTTTTAAATAGCTAATTCTGAAATGTTCCCTGTATCAATCTGTGAAGAATAAGGCTTAGTTTAGCCCACTTGCTGATGGAAAAAGAAATAAAACTGCCTCAGTGACTTGACTGGCTTTTTAGGTACCCTCTTTAGCCATGTACACATTAGGAGAGCAATCATTCCATTGCAGGAACTGTAGTTTTATTGAAGAAAAGCAGTCCATTCTGTTTACTTCCTCCAAACCAAAAGCAGGGAGATAAGCTCAGAAGCCATTTGTACGATGAAGCACATCTTCAGAAGGCTTCCAGCCCCTCATTTCTTTGCCTGTTTTCTACTCAGATTTTGGCTGCCTTTGGTGACTCTGGAGGCCTACAAGGCTCAAGAGTTACCCAGCAGCAATTGTGGCTTATACTGAAATCAGGAGGATGCCAGTGATTATAAGTCACCTCACCCTGAAACAGCAGATGGAATTAGGAAGTTTGCAAATATCCCTCATCCCTATTTTGGTGTCGTAAAATACAAGCAGCTGTAGTCAGACTGTAAGTCAACTAGCTCTTTGTGCAGTAGCCAGCCATTTTTTGGGATCAGTATAATAAGAAAAATGGCCTGAAAATTGAGTAGTCATTCCTGAGGAAAATTAATGCTTTCTCTGGGCTCAGGTACTCTCCCTGCCCCAAGGCACCTCACGGGTATTCCAATATAGAAAAACAGGAGATAGATTGGAGGAGGAGAAGGGAACAGACTGTCATCACTTGTGCAAGGTGGACAACTTCCCATTTCTGGTTCAGCAACTACACTCATTAATAGAGAAAGCAAGGACACCGAAAGCCATTCCGAATCTTGAGCTCAAAGAATTAAAATGTTTCTATTCCTAAGACCAAACAGAAATTGCTGACCACCTAATGGTCATTTCTCTCTGACAGAAAATATCTCAAGCTCAAAAGAGTTAAACCAACCAATTTTTCAAAACCTGCCTTGTTGAACAAAATTAGGCAGTAGATCTTTGCTAGTGACCCATAGTCCTTGACAAATCTTTTTATATTTTTACACTAGAAGATGCAGTTACTTAAAATATACTCATTGTTACCCTTATACTTGCCTTCACCGTCAGGACTGTTTTAAAATAACAGCAGTTGTACTGAGAGTGCTTCATGTATTAAAATATATATATAATGTATTAAAATAGTTTCAAAATTCCTGTCTGTGATCATCTAACTTTCTGCAGACTTGTTTGAAGCCTACACTCTGTGAATTCTTGCTATTCTGCTTTTATGCCAAAGGAGCGGTTACCAACTGATTATCCATGACATTAGTTTTCTAAGCAGACTGGGAAATAACCCATTTTCACTTTTGCTGAAATACATCTTGTATTAATCTCTTCAAAAGAAAGGTATCTTCATCTATGGTTACATATCAAAAAGGACTGTCAAGAAACTAGTTCATCTAAGAGAGCTACTATATTCTATCTTCAGAAACAAGCTGCTGCAGATTTTTTAGCCCATGTCTCATTCTGAATCTGCATCAAGTTCTTTCTTTGGCCATACTTGAAACTTCTGTGCTTCTGATTTTCACATTCTTTGAATTCTCAATCAAAAATAAGTATTTTCTCAGGGATGTCTGCCACTGAACAGAGCACAAATTGCTCTGTAAGTTTAGTTAGAAATTTAGTGTTGGATGTCTATTGAGATTTTTCCTGTATTTCTTTCTTTTTCTTTTGTCATGATTCCAGTTTTGCTGAGGGCTTTCTTGATTTTGGCCTTACTTGTGTTTTCCTAGATAAAACTTCTATTGGTTTGGTGGCTTCTGTTTGCACATCTGGGCCCTTGGAGGAAGGACTATTTAGTGTTGTCTTAAGAGAACACATAACTTATTTTTGGTTTCTAGAATAGAACTATGTCAATGTCTATCACAAAATATATTTAAAATCTTTTTCTCTTGTAACACAAACTGGAGTGTATTCATTAACATTAGTTTGCCTTTTTTTTTTTTTTTTTTTTT
>PTEX01000026.1:322226-391142 GCA_003342815.1 Eudromia elegans
AAGCAAACAGAAATTAGCCTAAGGTTTTTTGCATCCTCTCTTTTTCCACCCCCCTCTCTTTTTTCTTATAGCTAGCTGTTCAAGACAATTGGACTTTTGTTGTGACTCCTAGTGTCATTTGTTACTTTTAAGGGTAAATGAACTAGCAAGTAGTAATTTTTGTAGTTTTTTTGTAGCTTTTCTACTCCTTATGATAAACAGGTTTAATTACATCTTGGTACTCTTGCTTTAATGGACCATGTTGCCTCAAATTCAAAGAGGACCTGCCATACCTTTCACTGAAGATACTATTATTTCAATTTCTCTCCAGCACGTTAAGGGGAAACTCATCATGGAAGTGCTTCTGGGTTATAAATGCAGTACATGAAAACTGTAGATAGCTTGGTAGAGACCCTTTTAAGATAAGGTTATTCCAGCCTTGTTGGTGGCCCCTTTTTTTTTAAGAAAAGCAAAAATCAAGAGACAGGCAAGAACTTTCTAGTAGGGCTTCATTCTCTCACAGAAGTACTGATGTGTTAATCTGGAGAAATTGTGTCAGCTAACGACATTTTAGCTATGTAAGAATCTTTGTAGGCGTTTGGACAGTGGCCTGTACAGATCTCGGTAGTGCCTTATTTGTGGAAGGTGAAGATAAGTTTTATGGAACACTTGAGGCTGTTTTTCAAGTATGCCCTACTGTAATCTGAAGATGCAAGGTTTTGCATTTCAAAAAGTAGATTATTCCAGCTGTTGGTTACTTGTGTACTTCAAGGTGCCAAATGTGTTGGTAGATAACAGTGTTGGCTGTGTCAGATTCTTGCATGCAACTTTGTGAATAAGCTGTGACTAGGTTTATGCACAGGTATTGCAGTTTTAGAATTTTGTGAAAAATATTGTGGTTAGTGGAAGAGGCCTCACATTTATGTATAGGGTTAAGTGGTGGTACACACTTATGATTGCCTCATTCCTTACTTTCTTCAGCAAAGCGTGTGACTATATAAATCCAGTTATATATGCTAGTTTTTATTCCACAGTACTTGCATGTTCTAAGCAGCAAAATGGAACATGGGTGGAGCATGCCTGCAGCTAAAACAGCATTTTTCAAATTGCTCTTTTCAGATGGTTCAAGCAGTGAGTTCATTCTTACCCAATAGTATAGGTACAAATTTGCCTTCTGTATCAACTGTTTCCTGGGAAATTAACTAATCTTCTGCTGCCTTAACCCATGAAGCTGTCCTTGAAACAACTGGCAGACAAATGCTTTAATTGCAATCTCAGTAGCTCCAGGCTATTGAACTGGATGTTTGGTAAACTCAGTATTGCTAACAGATCAACTTGTATGCATACACATACTGCAATAATTGCCCTTTATGACAAAATGAGGAAATATTTTTTCAGGGTTAGATTGGAGCAAAAATAATTATGTTTTGAAGTCAATAGCTATGATAGCAGTGAAAGCAACTAATAGCTTATGTACACTTTTTGGTGGTGAGTTTTTTTGCTTTTTTTGTTGTTTGTGTAGTGGAGCTTCTGAACGGCAGAAGGTATTTGAAAAGCAGTCAAATATCTGGTCTTTTGATTGTAAAATGTAGAAAAAGAGAAAGACTATTCTCATTCTTAATCTTAACTATGAGAAGATGCAATTTTTCTGTCATGTTGATGACAAAATACTTCATGTGGTGAAAAATTGCTAGTTATCCATAATAAAGGATTACAGAAAAGTGGAACTAGTAGAATTTTTTCTTGTGTATGCATATGATTTTAGGCTGATGACTATGGAAAGAAACCAGAGATCTTGCTTTTGTTGCTCAGAATAATGTTGACATTGAAAGAAAAAAACCTTTTTTTTTTTTTTTTTTTTTCAAAAATCTGAAATAGAACAACTCTACACATGAAAATTTATTCATAAAGGTCAATTATCACAAATCAGCCAATATTATATTTTTTTGTGGTTTTAGGGGGCAGTAAAAATGGTCATGACAAGCTTTCTCCCCTAAGAATCATAGAATCCTTAAGGTTAGAAAGGACTGCTAGAGATTATCTAGTCCAACTCCCTGCTGCGCATGCAGGGTCATTCAGAGCACGTGGCACAGGGTGGCATCCAGGTGGGTTTGGAAGATCTCCAGAGGAGGAGAGTCCACAACCTCTCTGGGCAGCCTGTGCCAGGACTCAGTTACCCTCATATACTGATCATTTACACCTCCTCTGCGTGAGCTGTTTCTGTGTGAGACTAAAGCTGAATAAAATGTGTGCAAGTATAAGCAGTTTGATAACCTAGGATCTAACAACTAAGCTTATATGCTTCTTCCCCTGCTCTTTCATTTGTGTCTGTGTCAGCTACAGTCGAGACTTTTGCAAACATTGACAGATAAATACAAGAAAAGCTATGCAGTAGACTTGTTAACTATGGCACTTTAAAAATTACCCACAAAAAAAGCATACTCAAGTAGAGCAGTGGACAAACGCATATGTATTACAATTGAGAATATTGCTTGGTTCTTGATTTACCACTTTTGTAGTAGTAAGTAGTTAATAATCACCATCTAGGTGGGAATGTTGTTGTGAAAGCCATCTCAGACTGCATGAGTCTGAGTAATGGTAGAAGGATGGAGGACGAGAAGTTTACTGTGGAAACGTTTCTTACAGTCTGAACTGGAACCTGTCTGGCAATGCTGTGCCTGTCATCTCTAACAGAATTTGAGGCTCTTGATCAGATGGACAGGCTGATGTTGCATGTTTGCAGAGCAACTTTCTCAATGACAAAAATGTACTTAACTGATTATGATGCTAACTCATAAAACTGTTATTATTTTTACTCCAACATATTCCCCTTTTTTCTTTCGAAGAAGCTTTTGAGCTCAAGAAGATCTTGTCTGTTATTTGTAATGTGATGGTGAGGCAGATGAGGCCATATCCATAGAGACTTCTTCTACTCTATCCCGCTATCGCTACTTCACTCTATTTTGTGTTTCTCAGAAACATATCCAGCCCACATTACAGAAGTAGAGCAGTACTCCGAGTACTCCGGGAAGAACTGAGCACTTGCCTGTGTTCATCCTTGACTGTAGTCGTTCACCATGCAACCTCTAAACATTGTTTAAAAGGTTTGCTGAAGAAGTAAACGTGTCATTTATTTTATGAGAAACTTTATAATTGAAGGTAAGTAGCCTTTCTTGACCTTTCTTCTTTCTCACTGCTTCCTGAGTGCATTTATTGCTCTTGGCCAACTTGTCCATCACAATCACCAGGGCCTGTTTTGCAAAACTGTGCCCTAATCAGTCAGCCTTAGCCTTTTCTGTTGCAGGGAACTAATCCTTCCCTTTTGCTTCACTTTTTTGCATTGTCTTGGCTTTTTATCTATTTGGTATATCTATTTTATCTATTGATCTATAGATAAAATACATAATATAAAATATATACTCTATATATAGATATATATCTTTTTATCTATCTAAATCTGTCTATATATGTTAGGTTCCCATCCATCCATTTCTTCAGCATATCCAGATTTACTTAAAAGACAGTTCTGCCTTCTAGGACTCTGGCTACTCCACTCAACTTGCTACTATCTGTGAACTTGCCAAAATTTCACTCTGGCTTGCCTAGACATTAATGAAGACATGGTAGTATTGGGCCAAATGTTGATCCCTGAGGAACACTGCTAGTTGTTGATCTCTGTTTGGGCCTTACACAATTGAACACAAATTTTTAAGCCCACCAATGCCTTCTGTTTTCCATCCTGTTGTAACCTACGCGTTCACAACACGAACTGCGGGAATCTTTTTCTGTCACCTTACCAGGGACCTGAGTCAGGCTGACTGGCCTGCAGTGCCATGGATTTATTGTCTTTCTTGAAGACACATGAAGATGTGATGTTTGCCTCTCTTTCTGTTCATCAGGGACCTTCCCCGATATGCCATGACCTTTTGATACCAGAGAAATCCTTTGGTATCTTCAGATGCATCCCTTCTGGTTCTATAGATTTCTCTGTGTCCCAGAGTCTGAAGGGCTGAAGGCGTCCTATCTCAGTCCTGTCCTCTCACAGGTCCCTTGCCATTTCCCTCTGACGAACTTCAGCAGGAGGTTTACAGACCTTGGAAGCCAGAGGGATAGATCTGACTACTGAAAACTGAGACAGGGGTGGGGAAACAACAACAAAAAATCATTGAGCAGCTCATTATTTCTCATGTCCTTTGTTACAATGTCTATTGCCCCATTGGACAGCATGTCCACATTTTCCTTTGCACCCTTTTTATTGTTGTTATTTTGTAGAGTCCTTTATTATTGCCATTCACATTGCATAATATAAATCACTTTCTATGGATGCAAGGAATATTAGTTGTGTATGGAACTACAGAATACTTCTATAGAATAAAAATATAAAGGTAATGTTGCATATTTCCTTTAGCTCTAAATACCCCCTGCCTGCACCCACTCCCTCAAAAAAAAAAAAGCCCCCAACATGAAGACATATCTCTTAATAGATTTTTTTTGTGTGTGTGTGTCATTTGAGTCTTTTGTGCCCTGATATAACACTGGAGTAAATTATTTTCTTCTGACTCTGTATGGAATGCTTATTCAGGACCAGATATTCCAAGTTTATCCAACTTTCTTTTTCTAAAATATTTAGTGCTCTGTTCAACTGCCTATTTTTACATGACCTATTTAAAAAGTTTTTTTTTTTTAAACAGTTCATTGTTTCAACTGACCTTAAAAGTGTTTTTTCCTAGCTTCATTCAGGAAGAAGTGTCTTTACGATCAGTATTTAATTCTATGCTTGTCTGCATTTCTCCAGTCTCCTGTTTTAAAATCTTTTTAAAATACTAGTACCAACTTAGAGTTCATGCTTCCATAAGTTTCTACGTGACTTCGAAAGCTTACTTGCTAGAAGCATTCTTTTTTTTTTCCTTTTTTTTGTCTTTATTCTTAAGCTTCTGTTGAGACTGTCTTTCTAATTGCTCCTTAGGTATTGGAAAAGCCTTACATAATTATATTACTTCAGTTATTTCAGTTATCTAAAGTAACTGAAATTGTTACTTTAGGTCCACTTTTCACCTTAGAATTTAGTTCTCTGACACTTTTTTTATGCTGCTGTAGGATATGGCCAAGCCACAGGTACTTCCCAGCACTATCTAGTTTTTTCCTGTGAGCCACTGTGTTTACACATACCATGTATCTGCTGGTTGACCAGACCCTTCACTGTAATTTGTTTTTTTTGTAACAAATGTTTTTAGTGCTTCTAGAGAATAATTTTTTCATTGCTTTTTCTTCTTCAGTAGCTTTAGAAGTCTTCATATTTTCAGGAGAGAAAGACTGAGAGTTTGGAGGGTTTTTTCACCAAAGTAGGGCTGTGATCATACCACTATTCAGTTCTTGCAGTGATTCTCTGGCACTCTGCTAGTCTCTAATTTTTGAGTAAGACAGGTTCTTCATTTTGCCAAGCTATTCGCTCCTGTTTCTGGCATGATCAGTCACCTCCACAATAGCTTTTCACTGTAAGGACTGGAGCCACAATTACCTTGTTTGACAGTTATAGTTTAAAACTCTTGTGTCAGGAATATACTTCAGGGTGTTGTTAGCTAAGCTCAGATTGTAGGAGACCCTGTCATAAGAGGAAAAATATGAAGGTGCCAAATGAAGAGCCAGGCACCGGATTTAAAATATTCAAGAGGAAGCAATTCCTGAAGATGCACAGTGAAACTGTGGAAATCATTGCCATGGGAGTTTCAAATCTCCAAATACCATGAATCAAGAAAGCAATTAAACAAACTCATCTAATAGAACAACATTAAGGTTAATCAAAAGATTGTTGTCGATAGAGGCTCTGTCATGTAAGGCTCCTGAATTACTGCTTGCTGCAAGGTAAGAGAGAAAATGGGGTACAGGAGAAGAATAATGTCATTACTGGTCAGCAGTGATGACTTGAGGAAAAGCTCTGGAAGAGGACACTAAAGACATGCCGTGAACTTAGCTAGGCCTTTGTTCTGCTTTAATACATCTGTCTTCTGCTAAATCTGTGGAAGAACAGCATGACTATAACTAGAACTTCAGCTTTCAATACTGGTGAATCCAGGAGGTGATAACATGATGACCTTAACCGTCTTGTTTAAAGTCAAACTTGTGCCTCTGTAAGATCACTTGTCTTCATTAACAGTGGCATTGGTCTCAGATCTGACCTTCTTGTCTTGATCTCCATGAGCTCTAGACCTGTCTGAGCAAAGCAGTAGCTCGTGGAATGGGCTGCTTATTCCTGTCCCTTTAGTGGATGATTGTGGGAGCAGGTAAGCCTAAGCACAAGGTGGTTTTGGCCTGAGTGAAGGCTGCAGCCCTCGTTGAAGCCTGCCCTCCTTGTTGTGCAGGGCAGTGAGCAAGAACACACCTGCAACCTGATGAGAAACCTGCAGTGCAGAAGAGTACTTTTTTTTTTCTTTTTTTCTTCAAAGTTGACTTTGGACTAGAGAACTCTTGATACTTTTTTTATTAACTTCCGTTCTTGTTGCAGGCTTAGTAACTTGCAATGAGACATCCATTCATATTTTTTTCTTTCTGGATGTGCTAGCTAGATTTTTGTCTTCTGAAATCGCTATTGGATTTATTACCTGTTTGTCTGGAGCTAGATTTGCCTGCCTGAACTGAGATGGTATGATTGTTGTCCCAGGCCTGCAGCTCTTCCTGTAGAGAGCCATCCTGCTCTTTAATATTATTCAACCCTGACACTGTGAATGTCAGTAATCCAAATAACAGGTTAATGGATACTAGCCCAGAAATTATCATATCAAAAAGGTCTGTAAGCTTCTTTTAAAATAGCAATTTTGTAAGAATAGTTAGGTATTATATTGAATGTGTAAATATTTCTAAACTGGATTTTTTAGACTTGACATACTTCACTTAGTCCGAATCTTAGCTTTCAAGGAGAAGCTGGCAGCTTCTAATCCTAGGAAAAAGATCCATAGCAGATTTTTTTTGTTGTTGTTTCTTTATTTTTATAATCAAAGTAAGGCAAACCTTGATTCTCTTGACTGTCTATTCCTCTAACACATAGATGTGCAGATTTTACTCTCACAAGCTGCTCTGTGTCAATAAATGACCTGCTTAAATTCTTTAAGGATGAGTGACCTTATGTCTGCTTCTACTGATCGGTCATCTGATTTCAGAGTAGGTGGTATTTTCTACAAAGAACGCTGTTCTCCTTTAAATTTAACCCAATGCAAGTTTTAAAACTACAGTTTTGTTTAATCAACCAATTTAACTGGGTCCATGAGGGAGAGTAATGGTCATGACCGTTCTGAGTATGTTGCAGAGCATTGTGATACATATAGGTGCAGATTTTGTGGTAGCTTTCGTTATGCTTTTTACTGATCATTCTCTGCTAACTTTTCCCTTGCTTTCATTTTGGCTCAGTTGAATCAAAACCGTTAGCATGTTTTCATGTGAAGGGTGAAAACCCTTTCATATGAAGATGAAAGTGTATGTCAGGCTAAAGTAAAATCACCTAATGTGCTAAACGATAATAGCTAATTCATATAGACTTTATCTTGATTACAAATGGGAAGCATTTTTATTTATTTATTTATTTACTTATTGAGACAGAGAGAAACTTGCCTCCTGGCATTTTCTGCACAGAATCCTATTTCACAGAGTATTTGATGATGTTTTAAAAAAAAAAAAACAAAAAAAAAAACAACAAAAAAACCCCCTTATCACAAACTGTTAATATAAATACAGAAACCTATGGTCCAGGACCAACTCCTTGGGTCATGTGAGGGGCAAAGGTGATCACTCAGGGTATCCAGGAAAGCAAGTGAGAGTGTTGTGTGAGAAACTGTTGTTTCCTTGCAGTTGTAGAGCTCTATCTCTCTAGATTCGCAGTGCTGGTCAGACGATAAGTCAGCTGTGTCTGGCATTCAGTATTTTTGAAGGAAGAAATAATAGCTTTGCTAAGAAGTAGCAAGATACACGCAGAGCAGCAGTAGAGCACAGAAGGAGGTAACTGAGTTTATCTTTGACAGAAAGCATGAATTTTGACCGGTCTAGTAACCACTCTAACCGTGGCTGAATTTTCTGTGTCCTCTGCGTTTGATCTTTTGTATTCATGAGTCTTTAAAATCAACAAGCAGGTGTCAGTACTAGACCCTTGGTACAGCAAAAACACTGTTTGCTGATGAGGGATCCATGTACTCTAGAACTCATAAGACAGAAGCTTGATGTTGAGGCAGACCTAGTTGCTTTAATAATGAGGAGTTCTTGGATGTAGAGCTGTGCTATTTTCATACTAAAGCTGAACTAAAAATAAAGGTAATTTTACAGTGTACCAGTGTAATGCTGCTTTATCCAAATGCAAAGATTGCTGTATATAATATTTCTTTATGGAATGTGAATAATCCAATGAAATTTTTTCAAACATTATCAAACATTAGATTAAGTGAAATAGATGCTGATTCAGGGATCAGGAGTAGTTCTATGTAGGAAACAGCAATGGCACAGGAACAAGGAAGTTGTGCCGCTTCCTCAACGGCTTATGTTGTACTGGCATAGAAATCAGAAGGTTCTTCATTTAATGTAAACGTTGGAGAAGTGGTTTTCCACCAGAGTGATTTGCTAATTCCTTAGGCAGCTCAGATGATTCTGTATGCATGTCTCCATCTCTCTGTTGCTGCTATTTGACTTAATATGCTTTTCCTCTTACGGCAGATCATGGTAATGTCAGATGGCACATCAGTCTCTTCAGGACAGAGCCTTCATCTCCCCAACCTTCCCAGTAACTCCTTGTCTTTTTCTGAAGTGAAGAAGAAGTCATCTCATGGGACAAAGGTGAGACGTATTTTGACAGAAGGCACTTAAACCAGTGAAATATACTCAGGGAACAAACTTGAAAAAATAATCCCTGTGAGTATATTTACAGTCATATGATCTAGTCCAATGATAATAGGCCTAATTATTTATCTGACGTAGTTTTACTAGCTACGTAAAGATAATGATAAAGTAGATGTGAAAATGTGTGTCAATTAAGATACTAATTATTTGCCTTTTTTAATGTACTGTTGTTTTACCTCTCTGCTGGAAGTAATTCTAGTAGTCTACTGTGTTATTAGAGGGTTGTATTAGAGGATAGTCTTTTGTGTTGTTAGAGGAGGCAGGGACCTTTTTTTTTTTTTTTTTTTCCCTGGGAAAGGATTTCATGAGACCTACTGAAGTGTATGGAATTTGAGAAAATATTAAGATAATTCCTTGGTTTGTTAGATATTTGTAAATGAATGCTTTGTAAAATAACTGTGTAGAGAAAACCTGAAAAAATGTTTTCTCTGGGGTTTTTAGTTATGTTTAAACTTTAAGGATTAATTCTTTATTTTGTGTTTCAAAGATAGCAATATGTCATTTTCTAGAATGTGAAATTGTATTCACAGAGCTAGAAAATGATGAAAAAGTGTATTCAAAAAAACCTTTTGAAAAATTTAGATGAACCTTTCTAAAATATCAAAGCACTTCAGTTTCTCAAAATAATTTTTTTTCCATTTCTGTTTTCAAAATCATTTGGCGTTTGTTTTTCCTTTTATCACATCTTCTAGATTGAAATATGTGGCCTAATCTTATTAGCATCTGATTTTGGGTGTTGCAAGAATAATATTTTTTAATTTTTTTTTTTTGCCAATAACTCTCATGTTCTATACCTGCACAAAATGTTATCTCTTGGGAAAATGCCCAGTCTTTTATCTCAAAAGAACTGTCAGGCAATGAACTATGCTATACCTAAGTCTGCGCATTGATAAAAAGGTATCACAATGAGAAATATATTTAGAGAAACAATAATTACTTTAGTATGTGGCTGCCTGGTTTGCATTGTATCCAAGTGCCTTACATTCTGCAGTGCACCTCTTGTAACAGCCAGAGGAAGTAGAGAAATCTCAGCGTTTTCATTTCCATGATGTGAGATAGACTGAATTGAGCATCAATTCCTCAACTGAGGATGAACCTTAGGGTGTTCTGGTAACCAAAGCTGATGTGTTGTGCCTAGAAGGAAGGGATGCAAGAGTGAAGAAGGTAACTGCCCAGCCACTTGGCCTGGGAGGCAGCTGCAAACACTTGGGTGCTGCAGATGAGTTACTTTGACACTTTACTCACCATAATATGGCTCTTTGTGAATTTTGGTATACCTGTAGAGCTGTTTCCTGAAACTCTTTGGATGTAGCTGTTATGGGGATATCTTTGGGCCTAGGCCTACATTCCAGTGCAGACATGTGGAGGCTTGGTGTAAGTTCCAAATTTCTACAGAAAGGATCAGGGAAGTCAGAAGTGATACCAAGTCCTGCAGTAGTCTTCCACCTACTTACTGTACCCCCTGGTAAGCGTTGGGTCTCCTTTGCAATTCATTTAATGAACACATGGTTCTTGGGAGGCTTTTTTCTAAACATATTCAAGCATATTCAAGTAATGAACTTGCCTTTGTTGTGGAGACTTTGGCAAGTATAGTGTGCTTGCGTGTTTCCTGTGGACCCAGTCTAGTCCTGAGATTCATTCTACCTCAGGCATCAGCAATCGTTCACTTTTGCCCAGGTAATTACCTATAATGAGTTTGGCCACAGCAAGAGAGCTACTGTGGGAGTCAATATGAGCTCAAATGTACATCACGACTAAGAATTGTATTCTGTATCAGCGGCATTTTTGCCTCAAAATGTTTTGAATTAGAGCTATAAGCAGCAGTGCTCTCTAATGGAAATCATTTTAAGTGTAGGTTTTTTTCCTTTTCCAGCCTTCCCTTCATAACAATATCTAATATAAAGTAGCTCTACTCCTAAAACAAAATCGACAATAAATGTCACCTGGAAGTGATAGTTCCTGTCCAGGATAGATCCTCTCCAATTTAAAATACACATTAATGAGGAGATGTTTCTGTGTCTCTTCAGACACAGTTGCAAATATCTGTTTTACTTATGATCATCACCCGTTTTTGAGAGAAGGGCAGAAGAGTTAATTGTAGATATTTGTTCTTTTATATTAAAATTCTAACAATTTAAAAGCCTTGTTTTTTTTGTCCTGAAGATACTTTTTTTTTGTTGGGAAGTGTGTGTTCCAACCAGTTTATCAAAATAATTATTGCTTGGTAACTTGGAGTAAGTCTACTTATTTTCGTATGTAAAATGTGGTACAAAATCCACAGTGTTCAAATTTAAATATACCTCTAACACAGAAACTGTAGGAGATAATTATCAGTCTTGGTAATTCTTGCACATAGATTATCTATATGCGTCTAAAACTGTAGGGGTTTGCACTGCAAGTAGCCAAACAGGATTATTTTTTTTTACCTCTGTAGCAGTGCCACTTGGATGTGCTTGTTCTGGTATGTTTGTTTTGTATGTGTGAGTACCAAACTAAAGTTCAGGGTCAATTTATCACTCTGAATATGTAAATCTAGAAATCTAAGAAAGTTTGCCTACCTATTTGGCATCTACAAGTTATCACACAACTGCTCTTTGCAGAGAATTGCAGTCAAGACAATAAGCATGTGCAAAGATGTGATAATGCTCATTTATCCAAAATGTACAGCACAGGGTCAAGTAAGACATCTATCATTTTGCTTTCTTTCTCATACTTTTCTGGAATATGGGTTCATAAATATAAGCGTTCACCTTGCTGAAATTCCATTATTTTATGTGTAAGTAGTATATTGTGTGAGACTCAGTACTGTAACTTTAAAAAAGTGTTACTCTTAAAAACGTTTTTGTTTTAAGCCTTCCTTATTGCATGCATTTGTTCATTTTTTGAATCTTTTCAGAGTATAAAAATAACTGCATGCTAGCGTCAGATACTTTTGTTGCTTTTAAGGCAGTTTTATTGATAACCCTGTTTATATGGTATAAAATACTGTATGCATGAAACCATAGAGAAACAGTATGATCCATTTATTCAGATAATTGTCTTTTGGAATAATATATACAGTCATTTGCAAAGAAATTAAGTTTACTTCGAATTGTTTTTCACGTTTCTTGACCAGAAGGAAGTTTTATGGTGGTACTTGTGGCCCTCTCCAACCACCGAGTATAGACTGCTTCTCTTTCTCCAGCTGCCGTTGTTCATAATAACACAGTGGGTTGGGCAAGCAAGAAGTTTCATGAAGTGTGGAAAGCTTTGTGAATGTGGACCATAGTAATCCTGTGAGAAGAAATAGCAGTGGGTGAATTTATCTCTAGCATGTTATTAGAAAGTAAAATAATAACATTGTACTTGTGGAGTTGAATACTAAACATATTTGTATATATTAGAAATCCATAAATTCCCACAAGCAATTCCTTTTAGATAACTCCTTCTCTTTTCCTTTTGGGAGCAGAAAGCGTATTTGAGCAAATTCCATTCCAGAAGCTTATCATAACCATACTGTCTCAGTAACATTTGAACAAATTACATTTTTTAGTACAAGTGAAAATAGTGCATGTTTTTATAACACTCCAAATCCGAAATTATTAGTCTAAACCTAAGAATACTGTAGATGAGAGTGTCCTAGGCAATATATTCAGCTTAATGAGCTGCTTAACAAACTCACCAAAGTTGTCTTATTTTCTAATTAGTAGGTGTCAATATGTGTCAATACTTGGAGATGTTTGAAATTATTTTCAGAAGACATGGGTTTTCCTAAAGCAATGTTTAATCAAATGAAGAGTTACATTCTGTATCAGGAAGTTAAAATCTAGCCCTGCAAGATATACGGAGAATTAAACACGATCCCTTCCCTTGGGACTCCAGAAGTAGAAATATACTACCTGTTGAGCAACACCATTTTTCTGCTTTGAGAAGTTGTTAGATTTATATCACATTTTTTGAAATCTTTATTTTTCAAGATCTGTTACTGGTGATCTGTCAAAGGGGTTGAATATCTTGAAGTATGTGTGCTTGCTGTTGCATGGATTAATAAAAGAAAACATTTAAAGCCTGTTTAATATGCTTGTAATCTGTGTTTAATATGTTTGTTATCTGCTATATTATTCTTTCCATGTGTGTTATGCAATATATCAAAGTATACGTGGGTTATCTGCAACCCCACAGTCTCTATATTGCATAGGTAACTTGAAAAAAAGACCATTTGGTATGTCACACAGAAGAAATGTCATTCACTTTTATTCCTCACAACAGTTCTTAAGCTGGGAAGAAAACATTTAAGCATACGTTCTGATTTACAGAACAAGTCTATGCAGCACATGCTATGAAAATTTACCACACAGCTTACTCCAAATCAGATATGCACATTTACCACTTGAATGATAGGATTTTATAAGTTAATTTTTTAATGTATTTTTCTTTTTTTTCTTATTTTTGAGTGTCTCATACTGTTTCTTCTGCATTTTTGTTGACTTCTCATAGATATGTCGTTGTAGAAGATGAAAAATTGGAAAAAGCTACTTTATTCACTTAACAAATAAATGAAACATAGTATTAAATGTCACAGTACATATCATAAATTTATAGTTTGATTTCTGTGAAAGCTTCAGCTTCAGTCATGTTCTGGAAAAGGAAGTAAAGTGTTACAACATTGCCTCCCAAGGTCTATTTCATGGTCCTCTGTTGGAAAGGAACTAAAATTAGCCCCCTTAGCCTCCTCTTTTAGAACATTTTAAAATTCACGGTAAAGAAATTGGAAAAAAACCCCGAGGACTCCATCTGCTTTACAAATGGCACATAGCCTATCCCTCCCTAGAGCAGCACTTCTGACTCTGGATGATAGCACAAGATCTGATGATGAACCATTAATAATGACTTCATATGGCAAACCTTCCGCATTCGTTTTGCATTAAAAAAAATGCAGCCTTTTATTTATTTGTTTTCTTTTAACCTGGTGAATAGTCTTGACTAATCAAGTAAATGGAAGGATTAATGCTTTTTAATTTTGAGGAAACAAGTAAATGCCTTATATTTATACATTCAGATATAATCAGAATATTACTCATTGTTTAAGAGAAAAATAATTTTTATTTACAGCTTTGTGTTTACAGTTATTCATCTTTTGTTAGCATGGAGTGTTAGTAGAGTGTATATTAATTTGATGGCTGACTAAGTAAATTCAAAATTAACTTTTTTGGCAGACAGTCACGAGGAAAAGTGCATGTAGCATAGGCTAGCCAATGAAACTAGGCTTTGGCTTGATGATCACAACTAAACTTTAGTGTGATCAAGAATTCAGTTTATACTTAAGATTTTTTTTGGATAAACTACAGACAAAATAGACTACTTTTTCCTTCCTAACACGCAAAGTAATTTTACATTCATAAAAAAAAAAAAAAAAGAAAAAACGTTGGTATTTCTGCCATGTTACTTTCCAATTGATGTTTCCACAGAATATTTCACTCTTGAAGACTGAACTTTTTCTTGTAGGTTATTGATGGAATATTTTTCCTTTCTACCATCTCCAGATGGTCTCCTCAGAAATTTGGCATGTATTAGGGTTGTTTTTTAAGAGTTAATCCGCAGTGCATGTATTTGACTTGCGGCCAGTCCTTCTCTTCCAAGATTGGAGCTCAAGTATTTCCTAGTACTTCGGATGCTGAATTTGTGCTTCTGCCCATTGTTAATATTGATACATATATAGATTTCCAAATCTGATGTGAGAATCTATTTGTTATTGACTCTAAATACTTTTTTGGGTGTTCAGCTGTGTATGTGTGAAAATTCAGCGCTTCACTGATTCAGTTAAGGTAACTTTTAAAATATAGGAAGAGAAAGTCAGTTTCAAGGAATTGTTTTAATTCATTTTTCCCCTGTTGGTAGGGAGAAGAATGGAGCCTGCTTTCTCCATACATATGATTGTTTAAACCTCCAGGTTTTACAGCATTCAACATTCATATTATGCAAGTCTTAAATACACGTCATCTGCTAATTCAGTTAATAGGCAGCACATAATTGGGTATATTATCAGATATATTCTTTGTCCCAATTTCTTATCTTATTGAGAGATTTATCATGTCCTCTTTATTTATAGAGTGGATAGAGGAAGGAGTGAAAGACAGGGAGGATGGGTTTCAGAACAATTGTACAGATTGTATTTAGAAAATTAGTAATTCCAGGTAAAAGTTGAAGACTGCGTGCCCTGTTTTTCTCCTTTGTCTTCCAGTGCACTGCTGTTCTTACATTTATAAGGGAGTTGACAGAGTGGTTAAGTATGGGGGAAGAAAAGTTTTTAATATATTTTTACCTTCTGCTGTTGTGTAAATATGTGGCAGTGTGAGACAGACAGAGAAATCAGATCTGCATATATGCTAGAGGGTTGAGACAGAAAAGCAAATTATCATCACTGTAGTATGGTGGGTAAACATTGGTGCAGATTTCTGCAAAAATAAATAGAGCTAATTATTTGTTCATGAATTTTTTATAGATGAGAGGGTATCATATCTTAGACTAAAGAATCATGGGTATTACTTTGTTCTGCAGCTTGCAGACTTGGACTACTAACCAATATTATTGAAAGTCAAAAATGAAGTCTCTTTTAAAATTTATATGGACAAACATCCTCTTCAGTACTTATCCATTTTCAGTAATGCCTTTTTGTGTAAAGATTATGATGGAAAAAATGTTTATTTGTAAGTACTTGTTCATTAAGCGCTCTTCACTTTCAGAATTTCAATGAAACTGTCATTCTAAAACACTATATTTATTGGGACAAAGTTAACTCAATTAATTCCAATGTCTAATAAATGGTATAAACCTTTTTTTTGTCCTGAGAAATATTCTGCTATTGCATGTAAAATTGTCAACAGGTAAGATATGGGCCTGGAAATCCTTACAGTACTGGAATGGCTGTAGCCCATATAGTTTCATTAAAACTATTAATATTCCTCCTGTTAACGATGAGTCTGATCATTTGAAGCTTGGAGGTTTGTATGTCATCTTGGAGTATGGCACTTGGTCACGTCAGATCTTCTCAGAGTGGTAGTTTCCTAAGTTTGTAGGCTGACAGTCTTGAGAGTTTTCAACAGGAATAAAATTTATTTTTTAGTATGGGTTTTCTCTGTTTATTTTAGCATGACATGACATTATTAATCATAGAATCACAGAATGCTTAAGGTTGGAAGGACCTCTAGAGGTCATCTAGTCCAACCCCCCTGCACACGCAGGGTCTCCTAGAGCATGTGGCACAGGGTGATGCCCAGGCGGGTTTTGGAGATCTCCAGAGAAGGAGACTCCACCACCTCTCTGGGCAGCCTGTGCCAGGGCTCTGTCACCCTCACTGCTAAGAAATTCTTTCTCAAGTTCCTGTGGAACTTTTGGTGCCTCAATTTGTGGCCGTTTCTTCTAGTCCTATCTCTGGCTACCACTGAGAAGAGGCCAGCCCCATCCTCCTCGCTCCCTCCCTTGAGGTACTTCCTTTGTATAAATCTGTACTTAAAGTTAGGATTTTATCAGATTTTGCATAATATAAGAACGTAAGAAAAGAATCATACTTCCAGGATCATGGATTTTATAACCAGTCTGGAAGATTAAATGGTACAGGGGAAGGAAATCAATGGGTTTATCCAATATCTTTCTTTAAGTATTTCTTTCTGAAAGCGTCTCTGAACAGGACCAACGTATAGGTAGATGTTTTTATAATGTGCCTATAAGGAACAACCTAAGTTTGTTGAGCATATATTCATGTTAATAGAACTGTCATTTTGTAGATTGCAGGTAGTGTAAAGATAACTTTGTTTCTGGAGAAACAAAGTTTTAGGCTACTAGATATTTTTGAGCTGCTGCTGCAAGAGGTTCCAGTGAAATTTGGTGATGTTCAGGGTAGTTTATCCTTTGAAAAATCTGTCAAGGTACACAGAAAATCAGAGGATATTAGAGTTAATACTCAGAAGAAAGGATCCCTTAAAATCTGTTCCAAATAGTTCGGTTCCAGTTCATTGTCAAATCTAGTTAAAGATCACTATTTTCTCTCTCTCTTCAACCTTTCAGATTTTACCAGAGAAATAACTGAGCAAGGAATGATACTGCTCTGCTCTTTCTGTTCTTGCATATCTTCAGAATGTCTGTCGTCACATTCTCAGGAAATCCTTTTCACTTGCAGCAGTTGAATTAAAATAAGTAATGAAATATTCAGCATAAACAACAGCAAAGAAAACAGTGAGGGAAGGATTTTCTTTTAGCAGAAATGTTCACTACAGAGATGTTGGTTCTTGACATGTATCAGTCAAGCCCTCCACAGCTGGGCTGGACCAAAAGTTGTCACTGTGAATGAGAAAAGAGGTCTGACAAAAAATGAAGAGAGAATTGTGGCTGAAAAGTTCAGCTTTGCCTGAAATGACATGTTTTGCCCTATTTCTCTTTGGTAGTATGCAGGTTCCTGTGCTGATCTTTTTTTACCTTTTTTTTTTCTTTGTCAATTTAATAGTCATCATTAACATTTCCTAAACAACTTTTATATTCATTTTAAAAATCATGTTACTTGGAAGTCATGTTTGGTTTTTAAGATATGAATCAATTCTCTTCATAGAAACACTGACCAACAATAGTAACTGCTCATGGGCCACTACTTTGTAGCACGTAAGATGACCAGAATGATGGCTTTTATGATTTGGTTATTACAGAATCATTTGCAGTTTCTAGTCCATTTTTAAAAAATTTAACTGTGGTTCTATATTGTGTCTTGGAGCTTTTTGTGGGTGGGAGGGATTTTTTTTCTTTGTTTAATTATTTTTAAATAAAGCTTCATTTCTCCTTTTTTGCAGGACCCAGCTAAGGTAATCAACACAAGTAGCAGTAGCAGCAGTACTAACAGTTTTTCAAAGCCCCATAAGTTAATAAAGGAGCACAAGGAAAAAACTTCTAAAGACTCAAAGGAACATAAAAGTGCCTTCAAAGAACCTTCCAGGGAACACAGTAAATCTTCCAAAGAATGCTCTAAGAAACCCAAAGAAAACAAACCACTAAAAGATGAAAAAATAGTTCCTAAGATGGCCTTCAAGGAACCCAAACCCATGACTAAGGAGCCAAAATCTGAAAACACTCCCATCCTTACCATAACTGGTGGACAGCAGCTGGAAAAAAAGGTCCCTACAAAAAGGTCCTCTGTTGTGGATTCTGATGAACTTTCTACAAAAAAGAGAAAAAAAGGTAGCTCAGAGTCTTTATTTAAAAGTTTTTCTAGTGCTCCACCATTGATTCTTACTTGCTCAGCTGACAAAAAACAAAACAAAGACAGATCTCAACTCAAGATGGGGAAAGTCAAAATAGAAAATGATACATTGGAAAAGAAGATGTCTGCTCTTCCACCTTTTGATGATATTGTGGATCCCAATGATTCTGACATGGAGGAAAACATATCCTCTAAATCTGAAGTAAGTTATATTTGCCTTTTTATTTTGTATGCACTGAGTGTTTGCAGCCCTATGGATTGTATGTTGTATTTGTTTTTTCCTCTCCTGTTTTCTGTCTACTGGCAAATTGTTCATGTTAACTGTAGATTATTTAAAGTTATGCATATCCTGTTTAAACAGTATTGGCTGCTCAAGTCTACTTTGTTTTATAAGTATATCAAAATTAAGACCAGTGAGTGTGTGTAATACAGCTATGAATTAATACTGCCCTTCTGATTTTGTTCTTTTTGAATAGCCATTGCCTTGCATGAGAGAAGGAAATTCACTGAAGTGGTTATTTTTCAGAGTTTAGGATTTGTGTTCAGGAATTATGGAATTCAGTAACTTCAGGAAAGGGTCAAAGTAACTCAGCATGTTCAGTAAATGCAGACAGGTGAAAAACCATAGCAGAACCACCTGAACTTGATCTTCTGCTAAGGACAGTTCTGTAACTGATATGAATTTGAGGAGAAAAAGAAGGGCCCAGAATCTTCACTCTGGTGAGGAAAATATATGTAAAATAATAAACCTTCTGAAGAAGCAAACAAATGTTTTGCATAAAAGTTTGCTTTTATGAAAATATTTTTTTCTGCTGTGTCTGCTTATTTGTTTCACGTATAATTTCCTTTTGGTGATTAGGATTGTAATTGTTCCCTGAGCAGATTTTGATTTCTATAGGTATCTACAATATAGGTATATAGTTTTTTACAGATAAGTGAATACAGAAGGAAGCGGATAGGAAGAGAAGGCTTTTGAAGATAATTTTTTGTTTATTTGTTTGTTTCTTTTTGGTACATTCTTTTATATTTACATGTAGGATAGAGAGAAGGAATTTGTATTGCCTTGAGAAATCTTCTCAGCTTATCCCTGTTGAATTTTCTCATTTTTCCCTTGTTCTTTTTTCGTATGCTGAAATGTTGCTGCATGGTATATAAAGAAAGTAAAATAAATAAGCTAATTCTATACATGAAGAGTTATTTCAGGTCTATTCATGCTTCATGATATATACCAACTTATTTGCCTGAAGCTAGGAAGATATTTCTTCAGTAAGCACATTCTGGCATAATCACATGCTATAAAATCTAGTTAAATGTTTTTCCTTACTGTGGTAGGGTTCAAGTGATGGATCTGCTAGAACTGCTAAAGAGAGAATGTACCATTATTTAATGAATATATTTAGTAAAAAAGTATCCATGATTTCTTCCTTAAAAAAGACTTTAAAAAAATTCATAAAACCATTCAGTAAACTTGGATTAGATATTAGAAATCAGATTGCAAATCTAAAAGGTAACAGTCATAACAGAATAACAAGATCAATTTTCAGCTGAAGTGCTTTAAGTACTTTTTATTCCACATTTTAAGTTGTACTTGCAAGATTCTAGTGCAGCATGCATGGTTATAAATAATAAAATTATGAAGAATTTGGCTCATTACTTCCTAGAGTAAGAAGTGTTCCCTTTCAGACATGGAAATTCCTACATGTGTGCTTTATTTTTCCTTTTTGGTACTGGTTTATTTACATATATGTATATGTAACATATATGATAAATGAGTAATATAGATGTCATCTAACAGTGCAGTCAGTAACTGTTGTATAACTAAAGGTTATGTTATTCCACCTAGAATTACTACAGTTATACTTCTGTTTTACAGAAAGTTCATTTAGTCAGTAGTTGTAGCAAAAGCAACTAGATGTTGTATGCATGTCCTTTTAAAGCACTCCATGGGGTTGGCAGAGACCAGTTGGGAGTGTTTCCTAAGAGTTTCCCTATAGCAAATAGTCATTGCTTCTGATTCTTTTTCCATTAACTTTTTCTCTCTCTTTTTTTTTTTTTTAAAAAAATGTATCAGAAGCAAACTAAGAAACGGGACAACAGAAATTGATGTTTGCATTATTTCTGAAAATTTTTCCAATAAACAGCATGACAGGGGAATTTCAGAACAACCTGCACAGTTTTTACTGCATGTGTTCAGCAGATGCTTAGACTTTAGTAAAGTGTCTAGCTATCAGTGATCATATTGGAGAGCTTCTTTTGGAGCTAGAGCTAGTTAGTTATTGTGCTGGCCCCAGTGATGAAGTCTGGGTACAGATTTTAAATTAACAGTGACATTCTGAAATATCTTCACGAAGACAAAAGTGTCCAGCATCATTAATCACAATCATTAGGTTATTCTGACAGGACCTGATTCAGGACTGGTGTTGCAGCTGTGTTTGGCTGAGCTGTCTGGACTGCAAGCACTTTTTAAATTATGAGCAGTACTATTACTATTAAATCTTGACTGAGCACGCTCTTCTGAGATATCCAACAAGCCTGCTGATGGTCCCAAGAACAGTTTTACTGAGTTGATGTTGCTGGGAAGCAATTTTAACCCCCTGCTTTCTGCAGGTGCAGCAGGGGTTCAGTGAACAGAGGTGGAGTATACCTTGTGAACTAATTTCAAACAGGAAAGCAATGTGTGCTCAACCCTTTGGAATACCAGCACTGTGTAAATCTGGAGTTTGCCCTTTCAATGAGTTGGGCAGCATATTGGTGTTTTTGCCCTCCCACTTTTGCTATTATTTGAGAGATGGCTTGTCTTCTGTGTGGTAAAACATATTTGCCAGTGGCTAATGCCACCTTGGAGATGTCCCTCCAAGCTGAAGCAGGAGCACATATCTAGATTATTTTGCCATTGTCTTGCAGGCATTTGAGAAAGCCAGACACTCCACTAATTCTCTAGAGCCAATCCCTATTTTGAGATTCAAATACCATTATAAAATTGCAGTGCAGAGTAAAGCCAAGTATATCTGGTCTTACCCACTCCGGTTCGTAAGCTTTCTGTATATAATTTGGAGGATATTATTAACATGTATGGTGACTATGTTGTAGACCCTTTGATATATTCTGGAGTCATTCCATTTCTCTTTTATTTGTTGTTTTTGTTCATTTTGAGTTGCTGGAATTCCAACACTGTCCAAATATTTTTTGTACTCTTTTGTTAATATTACTTTTCAAGTATGTAAGTGTGTTAAAGTGTATTGGCCTTCAGCATTAATGATAGATTTGCTGTTATAACACTTTAGTTAAAGTACCAGTATATTTGTATGAGTTAGCAACATTATTCAGGAGCAGTGATGATGTGAGATAGTTAGAAATCCAGTACAAAGGCCAAAGTGTTTGTAGTATTTTGCTGACTTTCTTACGGAAGAAAGCAAGGAGGGCATAGAAAGCATGTGAGATGTATGGCTTTAAGGCATAGGAATAATAATGCAGTCCACTTGAACTCTTAATGATTATACTTTTGTTTATTTGAACAGTTTTTAAGAGAATAGCTAAGAATGGAAGTATACAACTGCATGCTATATATATTTGTGTGTGTTTGTATGCACACGTGCGCTGTCAAATTGTGATTGGTCAAGACTGAGGAGTTTCAAAAGCAGAAAACTTAAGTGAAGCGTTTTTCTCTAGGAAAAAAATGTGAGCTGCTTTACAGAAAGTCCCCTACAGAACAATAAATACATAATAATGATTCCAATAGAATGTGGGTTTATTTTGAATTAACTGCTTGCATGTCTTTATGTAGTCTTGAAGTTTCACTATTAGTACCTTTTTAAAGTAATCCATAAAATGCCACTTTGCATCTGGCAGAAGATCTGTTAATTCATCTGCTCTGAATATGTGAGTATATTTTGAAAACCTCTGTGGTCTTGTAAAATCTCCAGGTCCTTATTAGCTGAAAAATCCAGCCTTCTGCCAGGGCTGGAAGCCAAAGTAAGATCTCTTGTAGATAGTATTTGGAGTTGGAAATAACAGTAGTGAAATATAAATCTGTATGAAATTTTCAAGCACTTTTTTTTTTTCTCTCCTAACATTAGGGTGGTGTTAATTTCTGTAATGATTTAGAATACTGAGAATAGAAAAAGGTTGATACTATTTATGTCTATCATTGCATTGACTGGACAGGCAGACCATTCTGAATTTGTGACTTATTGTGGGCTTGGAATCTTTACCTCTTGCTCGCTACTTTTATATGCAATTTTTGTTTTTTGTATTACATTTAGTCAAACATCAAGTCTGCTTGAAAAACCCCGTTAGTCATTGCTGAGGGATTGTTTGTCCACAGCACCCCTGTATTGATCAGGTAACTTGGCAATCACAAACAGGGAGATGGAGCAGATCACATAAATACCTTTTGGTCCAAGAAACTTTCTGCCAGGTCTATGCTCAGAGAGAAATAATGGCAGAAGAGAATCAGAAACAGCAGAGGCAGGCAATAGGCACAAGCATATTTGTGGATCCTGGGATATACCGTAGTGTTACGTTAATCAGCCAGTATCCTGTGCCTTTTTTCATTAACTGTTGCTATGAAGGAAAAAGAAAGGTTTCATTTGCAAAACCCTGAACGAATATTAACTGCCGCATATGTGGTGAGATGAGTTGTTGCTGGATAAGGAACTTGCAAAGTCGACAGATAGTGATTCCACTGCGGCAGCCAGTTCTGTGTTAAACTGGAATGTTTTTTGCCTCAGGGCTTTTGGAAATCACTGGGTTACCACAACTTTAAATATATAGAAAGCAAACTGTGGAGAGAAACTGGTGAGAGTAGTTAATATTCACGATTACACTTGTCATCTTGTGACTATCAACATTCTTGAGGCCAAATAATGAATATCATATTAATTTCTGATTTGGGCAGTTGTCACATTTTTACAAATAAAAGTCAAGAATAAAATCTTGCATTATTAGGCTACTGGTCTAGATTTCACTATTTGGCTCTATTTATAAGAATCACTGTATTCCTTTCAGTGGAACTATTCCTGTGGATTATCTCTACCTTTTCATTTTTTGATTAGGAGTTTTATTTTCTATATTTCAATCCTGGAAAATTCTACTAGCCTGCAGCAATTAAGTTTTTTAGCTGATCATATTGAATGTTGATATTTTCATTGTCTTCATTCTTTTGCAGCAAAACACAAACATTGCTTTGTGGCTGGACCAGTCAAGTTAAGATGAATAGCTCTATGAGGCTGATAAGGTTGCAGGCTGAGGTATTAAAGGTGGATATTTATGTTAATCATGATCAAGTGAGATCTCCTCGATGCAAATTTAATTGCTTTTAAGCTGTTTTATTTATATGCATTGTTGTGATCTGGAGAAATATCTCTATGATTATCATAAAATCCAACAACTTTTAGTATTCAGTTGAAATAGTTTAATCATATGTTTAATAATCTAACCATCACTTTAACCATGCAATAACTAGACCTACTCCAGGATTTCATGTTCCTTTATTTTTCATGTGGAACTAACAAATTTACATATTTTTGGCAAAATGGCCTGTTTACTTAAGTACTTTTGAAGGTTTGCTGCCAGGCATCCCATAAAATTCTTCAGATGAATTTTTGTAATGCTTACCATTGAAAAGTTTGTAGTCCAGAATGATAACCAGTCTAAATTTTCCAGAACACACAGGAAGTGCATAATTTTAATTTTTACGTATTCAAGACTGAATTTTTACGTATTCAAGACTGAAGTTTAATTTTACCAAGGCAACCAGAGGGCCACCTGAACACAGTACTTCTTACCTAGAGTATATCTCAGGCGTGCTTGAATGCATTATGGTTTATTCCACCTTCTGGAAATCTCTAGCTGAGCTTTTGCCCTTGTTGCAGCACTTTGGAAGTTGTGGACATACTTTCCTGACATACTGCAGGAGAAATGTGGAGAAATGTTATATTCTGTCCTTGAACTAGAGAAGGATATTACTTGCTCATCATTTTTTTTTTTTTCATTGTATTTACACACTCATGAAATAAGGAACACGAGAGTTAATCCAGCTACATCCATTGTGTGCTCTTTGTGATACCCTGTTTCATCACTAAAATGATACCCACTCTTTTGTTGGAAAATCAGGCAGTGCATGTAAAGCAGCAGTTACTGTTCATAGAAGGCTTCAGCTCTTTAATTCTGAAAGTAATTTGTGTGTTAACTGATGGTAGTTTTGTCTCATTCTACAGCCAGTAGGAAAGAATTTTAAAATTGTCAATGTGAAATTTGATTTAAATCATTACATTGTCATTCAGTAGTGCAGACTACTGATTTGCAGACTGATCAGTGCAGCTGATGCTTTTGTTACAAAATGTTGCTGCAGAACTAATTTTCTTCAAACTTTTTCCTACAGACAAACAAGCAATATCTCTGAGTAAAGCATTCAAATGTTGTTAGTTTTTATTGGGTTATTTTTCCACTTCTTTTTTTATTCAGTTAAAAGCTCTATCTTTGTCTTGCACTAGAGAAACAAAATCTGGTCTGACAATCTGAAGTACGTAGTCAATGGTGCTTTTGATGCTGAGGTCTCAAGTGGGGTTTTGTAATACTTTTATATAGGTAGCAATATGTCGTGCCATTGAAACCCCTTTGAGGATGAAAACACTAAGGTACATACTGCTTTGATGATTGAACTTATTTGTTATAAGACTGTGTATTAATGAATGGCCAAGAAATTTGCTCACTAATGATCATTTCATCCCTTTGCAAACAGCGTAATTAGCACAGAAGGACAGGACTGCCTGATTCTAGACATGCATATTATTGCTCTTTATTTTCTTGAGTAGTGTAACTGATTTATGTCATGTATGTATTGATCTCTGTGAAGGACTTGCTTGCTAAAAACTCTGGTAAAACTGAGGGAAATTATGCTCTATGTTGTAGAAATTGGTGTTTCAAGGTAGCAGAATTGGACAATACAGAGAAATAGTGCAATTTGCACATATACAGATATGCTTAGATATTCACAAATATTGAATCATGTCCTCTGAACTGCATAAGAAGATGATGTTCGAAGGAGGCTGATAATAACTTAGTCTGTCTCCAGGAGAGAGCAGTAATTTTTAGCTGAACCTTAACAGAAACTTTTCTTATGCTTTAGCACTTTAAAGAAAGATTCTTCTCATTTTGGGGGATAATGCATACCAGAGATAGAGGTAACTGAATCAGTGGCCCTAACATTCATTACTCAGATGAAAAAAAAAATCCCTCCTTTTCTGTCTTTGTTGTTGAGGAGGAATGGTGCTTGCAACAGCGGTAAATTGAATAACCTGTCTGTTTTGTGTGAGCTTGTATTAGGTATTGCTGTCGGCAATGAGAGGAAATTACATACCAGTCTAACTAGGATATTTTTAAGGATTTGAATTATCAATTGAAAAACAATTGTGGTTTAAATTATGTCAAGGAAAGTCTAAATGCCAATTATAATTACTTAATTTCTTTTTTAGTACTTTTTTTTTCTCTTGCTCATGCTGATTTAATGCAGCTTAGTCAATATGCTGTGTCTTTATTCCATAAAATAAAAGGATGTGGTTTCAAGACACTGCCAGTTGAAGTGCATTTTCTCTAAGACTAAAACGCCATGAATAGATCAGAATATCAAGAAAAAAAACAAACAGAAAAAAAACACCAAACCAAAACAAAACAAAAAAAAAAAAAACACCTTCTGAACATTCTGGACAAAACCAGTTTGGTCTCAAAGATTCACAAGTTCAAGGTGTCACACTGCCAGAGGGAAAAAAAAAAAAGCCATTCTTACTCTTCTCTGTGAGGTAAATTTGTTCTGGCAGAAGACCATTATGAGTAGCTAAAACAATAAAATGTTAGTTTTAACAAAAAAAAAAAAGAAAAAAACCCACAGTTTTTAGATGTGGCAGTTCTACTTGATTAATTAGTAACATATGCAGCTTGTTTGACCCTTTGGACACTATGAAAGATAGGACTGATGATTCAGGGTTGTAAAACATAGACAGAATTTTAATATAGGCAATATTTTTATAATTTCTTAACTTTGTTACATAGAATTGCACTATACTGCATCCTAATACTTTGATCTAATTTAGCTTAAATATAAACAGAGCTGCTAGGTATTCAAAGTTTTTAGACATTTGCTTTTTCAGGAGCTTATTACTACTCGTGTAACATTTAAGTCTTGGGTTATTTGCTATTTTGTTTGTTGGGTTTTTTTTTAACATAGTAAGAAAATCCCTCTAATGACACAAACCTGATACTGTATCACAAATCTATATTAAATATCAAAGCAGTGTTAGAGGGTTTTTTGTTTGTTTTTGGTTTTTTTGTGTTAAACAATAAAAGTATGCATGAAGGCGAGGTAACAGCACGCAAATGTATTGTCCATACATGACCAGTAAGGAGACAGCCATCTGCGGGTGGTGTGTTTGTTTGCTTATTTGTTTGAAACTTGAAGTTTGAATTTGAAAACTCTGTGGAGTGCTTTGGCATATTAGAAGCTTGGGGATTTTTCATGGTAAAGGGTGACTTTGTTTTTCTCTCACTATAGCTTTTCACTGTAACTGGAATGTGCAAGCTTTTGAGTGAAAACTAAGATTTTCATGTAATTATCTAAATCTCCCAAATCAAGGTTAAGTAAACAGTAAATATAGGAAGAGTAGCTGTAAAACTGAAAGAGTAGCAGTGATTGCATAGTAAGATGTACACTAGGTCTTTGTTGTACAGTTTTTGAGAAAGTAGTACTTTAGTTCTGGGACATGAATTCAGGAGACAATGGTTACAACAGTGAAGATATTGTGTGGGAATTCTGCCACAGCACTTCAGAAGAAAACTTGTTCTTTGCTTGTTTGTTTCAAAGGATTTAGGACTGTGTTTACTTGATGAATATGATTTTGAAAATTTTCTGCATATGAGAGCTTTAGTGTATGGTTATGCACAGAGGTCTGTATGAAGAGCTTGAATAGGAAGACGGAATGCCTCTGAGGTTTTTGCAAAGTCTGTGAGTACCTGTAGAGAAGACTAGAACACTGACACTATGAAAATTTGCCATAGTTCAGAACAACATACACAAAATATGTTTTGTGTAAAGTTGGGTAGTTCTCCAGCTGTTTCTTTGTTAATATAAATGTATGAGTTTCTAACACCAACATCTCAAGTCTTTGAGAACTTAAACAGCAGCTGTCTGCTTGCACTAAAAGTGATAGCAGGCTGTTCACTCTCCCAAACAGTGACCTGGAACTGTACCAACTTCTGCACCGTTAAACCCTGTTTCTTGAGATAAGGCACATATAAGAGAAAGATGTCCTGGTACAACCAAGAAATGTTAGCTTCAAGGTATCATCTGAACAATTACCAACTATCTCATATGGCTGCCATTTACCCAGTAGTAGATGAGAAAATATGAATAGATTGAACAATAGTCTCTCTAATGTATGAGGAAATTTTTTTACTAATTTCCATCCAACTGTAAAATTGAGGATTAGATTTTTTCCCCAACACAAATTTCTTCTTTTTTCATGGCTAGCTTCTGAGAGCCTTATCTATATAAAAGTTTTCTTATGAAAAATATTAAAAATTGCAAAGTCAAACTCCCCAAAAGTGAATCTCTGAAGCCTATGTCAGCTTAATTTGGCCCTTCTAAATTACATATATATACACAGCCATCATTCTCTCCCCTTGGGACTTGCAGAACATGCAGTATGACCTAAATGAGTACTGAGTATTTAGGATATCTTCATCTTCCATCAACAGGCGCCTTCTTTGTTCTCGGCATATAACTCAGACTTTGAACAGAATACAGTGCTGTTGGCATCCTCATGCTGTGCTGCTTATTCTATTTAAATATTGATTTTTTTCATAAGTTTCTGGGCAAATGTGACTCAGACTTCAGTGCAGATCTTGGGAAGCCTCAGTCTTTTTACAACCTCCATCTTTAACAGCGTTGCATATTCAGAACCTCTCTTGTGAGTTCTCATTCATGGTTGGAGTTATCGCTAAGTACTTCATCACTTCACATTCTGCCTGTTTCAGCATGAGGGACATACTCACTACACTCATATGGCCGAGTACTTTATATTTTCCTTAAATTTTAGTTTTCTCAGGGTGCTGTAAGAGTGGACTGCATAGAAACCATAGTAGCATTGCATGAGAAACTGTTATCTTGTTTTTGTGAGTTTTTTGGTTAGTTTTTTTTAGACCTTGCCAAGTTTTACTTGAAGTTAGCACATAAATATAACAAACAGACGGAATAATCTCCCTGTCCCCAGTTTAGCACCTACTGGAATAGAGGATGTGGACGTAACATGAAGTGGAATGAAAGATCATCCTCAGTCTGAAACTGGACTAAATTATTGTCTTTATTTCAAGGTGTATTTAATCACAGATGTGAGAGCAATTTAGATTTCAGAAGATCTCCAGATGCTTTTTAGTTGAGTCTCTGCCTGTAACTAGTCAAATTAGATCATATGGCTCACAGACGTGCGCATGAGAGTCCCAGACATCTTTAGTGCAGGAGCTCTTGCAGCCTTGCTGGGCAACCTACTACATTCTGGTTAAAAATAAAAAATAAAAAATCCCAGTATCTTCTCAGTGGTTCATATTTGCAAACTTGTGGCCACTGTCTCTTTATGTACCTCAGAGAAGAATCTGTCTTGGTCTCTTCCATGTATGCTACCAGGTAATTGCAGACAGCTGTAATGGGTGCCCTTAGCTGTAGTCTATAGGAAGTAGCATTTTTTTAAATGTTTTTGATTTAGGCAGAAAATGAAAATACTATGATTTCTTCAGCTTTGGATGACCTGTTGTATAGATAGTGTACTAACAAATGTGTGCTGCTATATTATGGTTGTCCAGTATTGCCCTCTGGCCATGATTCGAAGCGGAGTGTGGCTTCTCTCTTGGGATGTCTCTTGTGTAAATCAGTGGACTTAAAAAGAAAGTGGCTCTCAAATGTTTTCTTTTGTCAAATGTTTCATAGAAAAAAAAAATGCAGAAGGTGAAATGATTAATGTGGAGGATTTGCTGAAGGTCCAGTTCAGTCTAAAAAGATTGTTCAATATATTGTCTTTCTGTTGCTAAAATAATTTGAGGCTTCTGGGAAGACCAGCAATCTCATAGAAAACTAAGATTTCTAATATGCATGTTCATTTTGAATAACTGGCCTGCGGACTGTATCTTCTTGCCTGATGCTCTGTCTTGTGTGTTTTCAGGTGAATGCTGAACTCAAGAGTACAAGCTATATGCAAACATACATTTGGATAAATACTTTTAAAGTATTCTTCTATTCTTCTATTTCTCCTTTCCCTTCCTTTGAAATTTATTTCATATATTTAGGCCTGGATATAACTAGCTTTTCTAAGCTCTTGCTTTTTAACTCATAATATTTTTAGTTGCTTAGATCCCTTAGGATGTTTTTTTCATTTTCTCCTGTTTTGGGAAAAAAAAATCCTACTTCATCTAGTGCAGTTGTCTAGCTACAGTGTTTGATTTAAACTCTCTTCTTGATGATAACCTGTACTTTAAGTATATGATTGAGTTTTCTTACATTTTAGTGGCTGGAACAATTCCAATGATTGCTTTTAGCCCTTTTAACTGAATGTGTCACATTTTACCATGTTAATAACACAACTTTTTAGTAACAGAAGGAGTTTTTCACTGGTTACATGTGGATGTGGGACCTTTTTTTTTTTAAAGTAAATGCATAAAGTAAATGTCACATTTCATAGAATATAACATACAGCTACTGTAAAACATCATAATTCAAATGCTGCTAAAGAACTCTCAGAAGCTTTCTTTACAGAATCTTACCAGTGAACTCATATATTCACTTCTTAATGCATGTATGTCTTTTTTGTTTTGGTTTTTTTGTTGTTGTTTTTAATGCATGGATTCTTCTTCCCCACCTCTCTCCCCCTCCTCCTCCCCCGCCTTTTTTTTTAATGCATGGATTGATGCTTCTGGCTCCTGGACTGTGTCATCTAACATAGTTGTTCCTTGTCACTATAGCTTTCGTCTTATTATTCATGATAACTGAACTTCTAACAAGGTGGTAGACTGGGTCACTAGCTGTTAAAAGTTGCACAATCCATCAGAGCAGAAATGTTAATGTTATGCTTCTTTGCTAAAATATTATGTTGATTAAAGACATGCTGTTTCTAGAATTGCACAGTCAGGACTATTTATTCGAAGCTTATTTAATGCCGATTAGAAGGGTTAGTTGGAGCAGTAGTGGGTACAGAGTCAACTTAATTGTAAAATATATATTTCCAAATTCAAATGCATATGGATGTATAAATTTTAGAGGACTTGGTGCCTATTAAGCCATTCCTTTAGCAGAGAATGTGAACTTAGCTATTGATACAATTAGCTTCCTTAATCATCTTTCATATGGAATTCTGTATCACTGATGAGAAAGAAAGTAAAGCAGTCATATGCAGTAGAAGTTCATTGCTAAATGAATCGTACAATTGCTTCTTCCTTTTTAGTTTTATATCCACTTTCTCCCCCCAAAAATCAATTGTTTGGCATATCCTGTTTAAATTTTACAGCTCCTCAGTTTTAAATTATGCTTAAAAACAATTTAGTTCCTTATTCCTTAAATGACATAGTTGTGAAAAAATAGTTCCACTTCTGTAAGGTAAGAATTAATTACAATTCCTATTTGGTCCTTCTGTTCTCTTTCACCTGTGAGTTTGCAATTCATAAGCTAAGTTTTTGTGGAAAAGGAATTGTTCTGTTGTGTGTTGGAGGTTAATTTCTAATGTAGCTGCTTGATAGGAGATATGATTGTGTAGAAATGATAGGGCATATCCTGCTTAATTCAGGTGTATGGTATCATGGAAATCTAAACAGTAGCTTCCCTTAGCTGTGGCAGATAAGGATCCATGACAGAGATGATGAAGTTTTCCTGTCATTTGAGCTTATGGATAGATTGGGATTGTCTTAAAACCTGAGATGTTGATAAGTGGCAGGGCCCATAAAGAGGCAATAGAAGTTTTAAATACAGGACAGGAGAAGACATCTTGTCTGAAGACAACTACTAGGGGGTTTAAATGGATTGACTTTACAATAGTTATAGCACAGGAAAAATAGAAATCTGTAGACTATTGAGCATAAAATTAGGAAACATGTAGGCTAGCTGGTATGAAATGGGGCATTACTGCAGGATTTTATTTGAGGAAACAATATATAAACTTCTTCTTAAAACAGTTCAGGGGAAGGTAAGAAAAGCCATTGTAACCTATGCATGTTTTCTATTTTTTAAAGACAAACAAGTACCTTAAAATGAAGGCATTTGTATGAATCCAAACAATTATGAAGTATTACAGAGATAGCCCTGTAATATGGCATGGTATAAGCAAATCAGTTTGCCTGAAATTTGCTTGTAAAAAGTAGTACAAAAATAACTTCTTTTACTACTTTAATTTTTTTTTACTACTTTTACTACTAGAAACAAAGAGAAGGATTGGAATTGATATTAACAGAGTGATTTACATCTGGTCAAAATACTTTTTTCAGGGAAAATATGATTGAAATAAAAGTCTCTTTTCTTGCTGAACAGTTTCAAAACAGAGAATCCTTTAACCAGCCCTAATAAAGAAGCCAGTGTCTCCTGTGCATCAGTATGAGGGCAGTAAAATGAAACAGACTGTCTAAGAATGCAATAAATCATATTGGGTCATTGCACTAACAAATGGTTTGGATCTAAACTCTCATTAGCTTATCCACAGTAAGAAAAAAATAGTAAAATGAGAAAAGCACACGAGAGGAGCTTTCTGCTAATACTATCTTAGGCTTCCATTGTTGAAGGACATCCCTATCTAATTTCAGACTCATAAAAAAACAAATCTATTTGGTGATTAGTAACCAGCAGGAAAGAGCAGAAAGCTCAAGTGAATAAAGCAATAAATACCAAAGTCCTTGGGATAACAGCCTGTAAAGCTGTCAAAACGTGTTGCCTAAATAACAAAAGATAGCCTCTGGTAACAAGATGTGTCAACCTTGTAGGCAGTAATCTATATTCATATATAAGGCATATTTTTAGTTCCTTCTAGAAAGACAAGCTTTTCTCTTTCTTTTTTTTAATAAGGTTCATTCTTACTTTAGAAGCAGCTCTTTCCCATTTCCCTTGTAAATGCTCTCACACCAGACTTCTCAGAAGAGAAAAAGCTTAGTTTAGTCCCCAGTAAGTTAATACTTTTTAAAATTATGATAGTCTGTATTACTTTGAATAAAATTTTCAGATAGGGCAGTTAAAGCCAATAATGTAAATGATTTCAAGGTGGCCTTAAGACCTTTTTTGAAAGGACCTGGATGTCTGTCTTTCACTGGTTTTTTTCTGCAGAGTGACTTTTCAAAATAATCTTCCAAAAGCAGAATTAACTTAATACATATTCATAACTATTCCTTCTTGTGATCCCAACTAGTAATCATTTAAAGCTGCGAGAAAATTTTGCCACTGAGGAGTTCCATTGGCACTTGGGCACGTGATAATATGAATAATTCTAGGCCTTTTTCGAATTGTAATTTCTAGCAACTGATCCAAAATGTAAGCAGTGAAGTTTTAATAGTGTCAAATATCTCTGCGTCTGTGCAGTTTGTGGGGAGAGGCCAGGGGCAAAAGGAGGAGGCAGAAACATTAGTGTTCCAGCAGTCAAAGCATTTTAGTTTAACTACTAATAGGCTTTCTGTGAGTGATGTTTTTAACGGAATATCAGATGTACAATGGATTTTACATACGTTAAAGTTCATATGGAAGTTAATAAGGTATAAAAGAAAAATAAAGTTCATAAAAATCTGAAGAAGTCAGCTGCCATCTAGTTATTTTGCTTTAAAAATCCAAGTGACAGATAAAGCCCATGTTTAAGAGTGAATTGAAGCAGGAAGACTGAAATAAGGCTCCAGAATTATGTCTTTATAGTTTGCCTGTAACTGATAAGAACAATTGACTCTTGGTTTTCTTTATCAGTACAGTTTATGTTACAACAAAAATCTTACTTTTCTTGTTTTGTTTTTTTTTTTTTCCCCATAAGTTTCAGTAGCCAACAGAATTTTTTGCTTTTTGGGCTAGTGTGATGTTAGAGTATCTGCCAGAAGGTCTGAACCTGTGATATATTACTATAAGACTACTGTTCGGTACTCAGACAGAGGTTTTGCCAGTTGTTAGGCTGGAGGTTTCTGGTCCAATGATGATTCACTTATAAACAAGTTATTATACCTCTATAGTGAAGCCCAGAGTTATTTTTTGGGAGAGAGCTTGGGCTTTCAATTTTTATTTATTTATTTTTCTTTGTGACTGTTTGATGAAATTGATGTTCATTTGAGAAGAGCAGATGTTAAAAGGTGTTTTGTTTTATTTTTGCTTAGAGATCCTAAAAAAAAAAAGGCACGTTCATTTACCCAAATAGGCATCTTTCTGTTGTCGGTAAAAGGCTGTAAATCTGCCATCAGATTATGAAGGGCAACAACAGATTGATTTATGGAGGCAATGCAACTTTGGGGGAAGTTACCTCTGAGTTTGTCAGTGGCTAGCTATTACTGCTAATATTTCTGACAAGGATTTAGTAACAGCTTAATCACAAGGGAAATTGTTTAGCCAGGGAGAGTTAGGAAGTTTCCATTAGCCTGCATAACATGTTACTGTAAAGCAATTGTATAAAGTTTAAAGATGAAGTAGACTTTCTTTCCAACAGTTCATTTCAGATCATTAGTCTCTACATCAATTTTCACAATCCCTTCTGTGTAGACTATTTTTTGTGTTTTCTGTAACCACGTCCAACATTTGTTCCTTGTCTCATATACATGTTTGTATGCATGTGCATATCCACATTTTGAGCTACCCAGTCTAAGAAAACACAGAGAAAGTGTATGGAGATTAACATGCAGTATGGCAGCAGGAGACAGGAATTCTCAGGACAAGCTTCAAAATTAATAAACTCAATGAGAAAAAATCCACAGTTATATTTAGATAAAACAGGGATTTCTTAGTAGCTCTATGGATTTTTATAGAGAAATGTATATTTCTTGAGTATTTTAATAGTAGAAAAAATATGTGTAGAAATATTTAAGTAATATAAACTGATTTTAACAATTCTGTTTATAAAATTTTTGGAATCTGTTTGTTCAGAATAATTTACCGTTGTAAAAGAGCAATCTTTTCAGTTCAGTTGCTCTTATTCTGCTTGTCCTTTAGGTAAGGAGAAAGAAAAATTGGGGGGATTCTGTGGCATTTAGCTTGTTTTACTCAGGTATTTCTTTCCTCTTAGATTCCACTGAGTTAGTGTTAATTAAGAGAGTGTTGCAACCGCTGTTAAACAAGGATACAGTATAGCTTTTGATCCACTTTATAAAAACTTACTTAGGCTGACATCTTATAGAGCCTTTCAAAGAATATACTGATGACTTTTGTGTAGCATATGCTGACTTAGTCAAGTACTGTATGTGTCATTTAGTTGTGTGTGCATTCGTTGCGGGTTTGCCCATTTGTCCACTGTTTGACTTGCCAACGCCATAAATAAAGATCACTGAGTTTCCTTCTTTTCAGCAGTTTTTTGCGGGGTACATTCTATGTTCTTTTGTTTTAACAAAATGCCTAAATAATACCTTTCTCTTAAAGCACATTTTTGGTGCAAGTATTTATTACAATGCTTTTTTCTTTTTTTTTCTTTCTTTTTTTCTTTTTTTTTTAAGTCTGAGCAGCCCAGTCCTGCCAGTTCCAGCTCCAGTTCCAGCTCCAGTTTTACACCATCTCAGAACAGCAGACAAGGTACTAACAAAGCAAAACAAATGAAAATATATAAAATGAAGGGGCCCATGAAAGTTAATTGATGGCATCTCATCACCACTTTTCTGTTGCTTTCACAGTCTGAACTAGCTACCATAGCTACCATTTCAGCTTTACACACTTTTATTTCAGTATTTACCATTATGACTGTAAATGCAAAACAGAAGAGGAGAAAATGTTTAGCTGAGGAAAGGGCATGAAGGGTGTTTCTTTTGAGGAAGTTAGAATATGCCAGTTGCTTAACAGGTGCTAGACCTCAAAGTGCTTCCAGAGACCTAAAACTGTTTCCATTTTTGAGGATGTTTTTCCGTGGGATTAAAGAGCATAGCACCTGGCTGCTCTGTGATGCCCTGCTTAAGCTGGCTGTGCTTAAAAGAGCAGTGATCTCTAAATTCGTGGCACTCAGGTCTAGTGCCAGTAAATTCTGCATAGATTGGAATAAACCTAGCAAGTCCAAAGCTGGGGGTCTGTACTACTGGTAATTTTTAAGAGCATACTGTATTTATGCTAGAAATACGGTGGGAGAGAAGGATGGTTAGGCTCTAAGCTGACATTAAGTTTACATTTTGGCTTTTTGGCTAATAATTACAGTCTACTCAGAACTTAGTAACAAAATACAAGTTTCTTTCCAAAGAGCCTGCCAAAGTAGTTTTTTATAAATTGAGATTCATTCTACATGAACTGTTAAACTACCTAGTTCCTGTTTCGCCTTGTTCCCTAATTTTAAAAGGTACTTTACCTTACATTCTTGATCAGTTTTTCTTTTGTTAAAGCCAGCATTAAGAAAAGGTAGCTTTTGACTCCTTAAAATTGTAGTTTTTTTATACATGTATTTTCTTTGAAGATAGGCTTCAATTTAAGATAATGATAGTAGATTAGTACCTCGGAGAGAGTACCTCAGACTTGCTTTTTTACAATCTAAATAGGTTGTTTAGCTATCACACTGCCTTTCTGGAAGTAACAAGTAACTGGCAGTGATTTTCTTCTGTATTCCAACAGCGTTGTTCCAGTTGGTGCACATCTTTGAATTAGGGAAACACAAGCAAATGTGGACTGTTGTTCATCACTGGCTTCAGGAGTTTGACACATAACTAGGGTTGAACAAAAGCCCTTTTTGTCTATTTTTGTACTCATGACAACCTCATTAGTGATATGAACTGCCTGTTACAAGCCCAAAAATATGGGTGCCCTTTTTGTATCTGTTACCTTCCTTTGGGAGAAAAACAGGCACTTTGATGTTTTCTTCTAAGCAGACTGGATCAGTTCATCTCTCCTGGCCCATTTATGAGCATGTCACAGACTATTTTTCAGATGTGAACCTTCTTGACAATAGATAGATCTTCCGGAGACATGAACTACTTTGAAGTGGAAATGGCATATACTTGTCCCCTTTCTTGCTCTAATAAAAAATGATTAATATACTATTAATTTCTATTTACTAATTAATAGTGATTTTTTTAAAAATATCTTTATATTGCTAATTGCATTTGTATGCAGCTTGGGATGAAGCACAAAGCATACTGTGTATGTATATATCACAAGATTGTGCCCTGAACCCATGCCTTTTGCCCTAGGTGCTCTAAGTAAACTAATTGCAAGGGCTCCTTTTCCTTCACACTTAGAATTCAAGTATCTGAAACATCACAGCACAAATTTTGCTTTACTTTTTTATGCATAAGCATTTGGCTATTATGAATTTGTCAGGGGTTTTTTTTCTCTCAGTGCTTACTCTCAGTGTTTCTTCTTTTCCCGATTTCTTTGCCAACAATAGACAAGACCATTTTTTTTTTTTGTCTCCTGAACTACTTTCAGGAGACAAGTAACTTCTCAGACCCTAAAGGAATTGTCATGGAGATCTTAATCAAATGTTGGTAAGGAGTAGAAGATTAACAGTAACATAGCTATCAGTACTAAAGACAAAGACATAAAAAATAATGCTTTACTGATTGTTAAGAAAGGCTATAGAAAGTTACCTAGCTGGGTATGAAGTGCCTGTTCTGAGACTCAGACTTGGCCCCATGCCTAGTGAAAACATGCCTGGAAAGAGGTTGTTTGATGCCTGTGGCATTTTCAGTGCATCAGAAGTACATATTCTCTTTCCTCTAAGAGGAATAAGCCAGTTGTCCATTAAAGATGGAGGACGATTGGCCTAGAAGACAACGTAGCAGGATTAGGAGAATTAGCTTTTTCACCGCCTGTTTGTGCAGTCTGTCCAGGTCTCTCTGGATAGCGTAGCCCTCTGGGGTATCAGCTACTCCTTCTAATTTTATGTGATCCACAAACTTGCAGAGGGAGCACTGTGTACCTTCATCCAGGTCACTGATGAATAAATTGAACAGGACTGGCCCAAGGACCGAGTCCAGTCCTGGGAGACACTGCTAAGCACAAGCCTGCAACTGGACTCTGTGCCCGTGTTCACCACCCTCTGAGCTCTGCCACTCAGCCAATTCTCAGTTCACCTCGCTGTCCACCCATCTATCCCACACTTCCGATGCTGGGAGGGACAGGATGCTGGGAGGGACTGTCAAAAGCCTTGCTGAAGTCCAGACAGATGACATCCACTGCTCTACCCTCATCTACCCAGCCAGTCACACCGTCATAGAAGGCTGTAAGGTTAGCTAAGCATGATTTCTCCTTGGTGAATCCATGCTGGCTACTTCTGAGCACCTTCTTGTCCTGCACATGCTTAGAGACAACAACCAGGATGAGCTGCTCCATCACTTTTCCAGGGACAGACGTGAGGCTCATTGGCCTGTAGCTGCCTGCATTCTCCTTCTTGCCATTTTTGAAGACTGGCATGTCTTTGGCTTCATTTATTTAATTCCACTTCCTTTCCTCTGCCTTTCATTTAGTCTTTTTCCTTTTTTTTTTTCCTTTATTCTCTTCCTCTCTGTGGTTTGTGGGGAAAAAAGGAAAGTGCTTTCTAAAGCTAACTGCAGCCTAATGTGTGGGACAAGACTTCTGTGCTCTCAAAGCAGACAAACAACTGCCTTCAGTAGGAGCTTGAGAATGATTGTTAGTTTCTTTGCCCTGTAGGATAAACTGTCTTTCTGTCTTGTAACTTGAAAAAACATCAGAAGATTAACCTTCCTAAGCTAAATCTAGCCTTTTGAATAATTCTGTGTTCTTTCCTTTTATCTCTTTTTGATCATGGACAATAACTCTATTTCTATTTCCATTTCCATTTTAATTCTTTTTTCTTCTTTTATACTTCAGTTTTAGTTCCTTGTACCTTGTCTTTTGTTTTCTCTGCATGCCAGTGGTTAAGCTGGCCAGTAAGCACATGTTCAGGAAGTTCAAAATAGCCAACTTATTTCATCCCAGTGCTGATGCTGCTGTGGGTGCCCTCTCTTCTGCTTCAAAGGGAATTACTTCCTTACCACTCCTATTAAAAGACAAGGAGGAAGTCATATTCTGAGGAGTAAGGGTTAGATATTCAATCAGACTCTAGATTACCATTTGGAAATAAGTGGGCACTGTCTGCTCCACAAGGACCAGGAAATAGACTGCAGACCTGCTGCTGCTGCTGCTTTTCTCATCAGCAGTGTTTGTGTGCACAAAAAGCACTTCTGCATAACTCACCTTTCTTTGCAATCTATGTAGGGGCCAGGTCTACCAGCAATTTGCCCCACACCACCATCTGGGCTTACTCTTAATCAACTCCAGGGTATGCAAATAGAGGAGAGAACCTGCTGCACCACCTTAAGAGAAGTTTTGTGCAGCATTTGTGGTAGGTCCTTCTAAATGTTGAGTTTCAAGTCACTTGCTCAGAACTAGTCAAAAGGCCTTTGACCTGAGCCCCACTAGATCTGAAGTGATCCACCTAAACAACCCTTCCATTAGCCATTTCCATGAAGAAAATAGTTAGACTTTGGACATCCTGAACAGAGAAAGAGATCTGGCTTCTATTCTGCCTGTGGCTAGGGATGAAGCTCATCAACTCTTATTTCTCCATAAGCAAAAAAAAATTCTAAGTTTGCCTCCCTTTGAAAAGCACTCTGAGACTTACTACATTATTGTTAGCGCTTTGAGTTTCCTGGGCTGGAGAATCACTTGTTGCCTATACACATCAGTGTTCCTTTTGCGTGTTGCCTTCTCTGTTCTCGGTTGTGCTATCCTCCATAATTACATACTCTGTGGTATCATTTTGTTTACGTCATTCTTCTGAGTTGCTTTTGCCCAGTCTTAATTTAAGCAACTGTTTTGTTTTACATGCTACATATGTTAAACATGCTGCTTTTTCTCGTACTGGCTTTTTCAGTAAAATACATTGAGTAAAACCAAAAGAGAGTCCTAAACTGAATTAAACATAGTTTTATGGACAATTCAAGCTTCATATCTTGTATTAAATGAAGAAAATAAGATAGGATGGTATTGCATGGAATTGGCACACGTTTTACATATGAACAGTGACAAAATGCTTACTTGACCAGAAATTGACCTTGAAATAAGAACAGCTACATCTAAACAGAGCAAAAGCATGCAGATGAAGACTGCCTTGGCCAGAACAAGTTACAGTCAGAATAGTTTATTAGGCTTTGCTTTTCAGTATGTGGATTAACTTAACCAATGTACTATTACCAGTCTGCCTTAGTAGATCTTTAGTGGCATATAAATTCCCTTTTGTGAGCAAGAATTGTTAAAGCCATCAAAGCACAGAAAACCCTCCTTCTATTAGTAGGATAGAAACATTTTTTTCCCTAAATTCAAACAGGCATAAGGAATATTTAGCACAAAAATATTTTATGTACTTCAGCTGTTTTACAGGGGGCCGATCCTTGTAAATACTGGATCATATGAGTCACTTCATTGTCAGAAGTAAGTCTATTAAAGTTGACACAGTTGCTCATGTGAGTAAATGATTTATGGAAAAGTGCCTACGATGTAAGTCCCTGGCATATTACTTCATATTTTTGATGTTTAAGACTATTCCCTCCCAATAGTGGGTTGGGAGGGCATTTTTTTTCCTCATATGTGAAGCTGAGTGAATTGTCTTAAACTCTGCAAAATTAGCTCAGTCTGTGTATGTTTTAATGTTTCTGTTGTATAGGTCCATTGCGGTCTATAATGAAAGATCTGCATTCAGATGATAATGAAGATGAATCAGATGAAGCAGATGAGAATGACAATGATTCTGAGTTGGAAAGACCTGTAAATACACGTGGGGGCAACAGAAATCGCAGGTGAGTGTCTTGTGATGGCAAATAACCTGAAGGTTGAGATGTTGCACTTGCTATTAATTAAGTGGGGTTTACTCTTCTCACAGTTTGCTGAGTAGCAAACAGCCAGAGAGGTCAGACTCTGTTTCTACATATAGCAGTGCCTTTTCTGAACACTGTTTGAACTAGGCTTTCGCAGTGCAAATTATTTGTATACTAATGTTGTCATGGTGGTGTTACATTCATCTGACTTGGTCTCATGCCAGTGTGAGTTCAAGTACTAGCTGAGAAGGTAAAATAGAGAAGGAACAAAACGAGAAAGCAAAGCACCTATCAGTCAGAGAAATTTTAAGTGTTGCGCTTCCACAGTGCCATCTTAGTAGGGCATTTTGAAATTTAGCTGTTCTTCAGGCAGCTTGAGTCTCTGTTTTAGCGTGTTGAAAGTCATGGAAAACCTGAAACACAGACTCTCTCAAACATTTTCATAGTGGATCCTGTATCTGATCTACATGGTTCTGCTTGTTCTACTGTTTGTGAGCTCATTGCACCTAAGTGCCAATGTTAGCAATTGCTTAAGTGGAAAGGTAATAGGAAACTATTGATAAATGTCAACAGTTTCCCTAATACACTTTAGCAGCTGTAATCAAAAAGAAGACTAGTGTTTGAGCATTTGTTAACATGTCAAAGATTCAATAAAGGATGGTTTTATGCTTGACTTGTTTCTAAATGTAGGGACTTTGTTACAATTTCGAAAAAAAAAAAAAACACACAAAAAAATTAAGACTAATGTTTCTGTGCCTTCCATTTATCTTCAGTAACTCATGTTTTTACTCATGTTTTGTTTTCTTATTCCAACATGTAAATATTCTGTTGTTCCTGAGTAAATGGAAAGTGATTTTTGCACATGGCCCCTCTGAGATACTGAATTTTCAAACTGTAACCAGGAAAAGTGTGTTATTTATGATGGAATTTTTAAGATTACTTTTCAGTCAAGCCTTTGTATGAGCTGGAAGTACAGAGTTTAGAAAGATTTTGGAAGAGCAGAGAAGTAGCCGTAAATACAGTATCAGTGGAAACAGCAGTATAACTTTCTAACAGTTTAATAATTTCTGTAATGTTAGGTGCTGTAAACTGGACAGTGTAACGTCAGCCAAGTGAAGGCAGTCCATCCTTCTAGGGGCCTGGAACATCTGCCCTATGAGCAAAGGCTGAGAGAGCTGGGCCTGTTCAGCCGGAAAAGAGAAGATTGAGAGGGGACCTGATCAATGTATATAAATATCTCAAGAAAGGGAGTGAGGAGGAGGGGGCTGGCCTCTTCTCAGTGGTGGCCAGTGACAGAACTAGAGGAAACGGCCACAAATTGAGGCACCAAAAGTTCCACAGGAACTTGAGAAAGAACTTTTTTTAACAGTGAGGGTGACAGAGCCCTGGCACAGGCTGCCCAGAGAGGTGGTGGAGTCTCCTCCTCTGGAGATCTTCAAAACCCGCCTGGACACCACCCTGTGCTACATGCTTTAGGAGACCCTGCGTTTGCAAGGGGTTGGACTAGATGACCTCTACAGGTCCCTTCCAACCCTAGCCATTCCATGATTCTATGATCTTGTTCTCCATGCTGCACATAGTCTTTTCCAGAGTGCAACTCTACTCTGATGCCTCTCCTCTCCCAAGCAGCACTTGTCGAAATTACTTTGATTAATGATGACTTATCAAAGAGCAATTCTTAGTATCCTATCTCAAAGTGGCTTACCCCACAAGTAGTCCTTTGTCCTGTGGTCTAATTTGTTGGCTGTATTTCTCCATAGAGTTAGTCTGAGTGACGGCAGTGACAGTGACAGTAGTTCAGCTTCTTCATCACTACATCATGAACCAACACCACCTTTATTGAAAACCAACAACAACCAGGTAAAGTAAGAATTCATAAATATAAGCTGTCATAGGAACGTGTTTGCTGTTGAGGAGCTGATATAACATTCTGATTGCTTCAGGGCAGACTATAAACTGATGTTAGGGTTTTTTTTCAGAAGATGAAAAGGTGTCTGATTATTTAAATACTATAATGCAAATAAACATTTTAGCAAGCATTTTAAGGAAGGCGTCTCTTCTTTTGAATTAGCTTTGCGAAGTAACCACTGTAAACTGTTTACAGTCGATGTACTTTTGTGAAAGACTGTATTTAAAATAGCCACAGTTAACATCAATGAGTTCATTCTCAGGAATCTGTTCAGGAATCAGTGTTCTCTTTTACCCTTCCCAACAACTTTGATCTAGAAGATGCAATAGTTTTTTATTTCACTGTAAGAAAGAATATTTGTTCCATATTAGTAAGAGCTAATTTTTATATTAGTTTTAGATGAGCAAGTAGAGTAGTTCTGTTTTCCAGAAAAAGAAATAAAGTAAGAATGAAGTTGGAGCTACAAAATAAATGGAGGACAAATGAAAATTAGACTTTAGGAGTTTATTCAAACCTAGTGAACCAAAAACACAGTTCTCTAAAAAAAAAAAATGTAAAACCTGATACCATGCAACAGTCAATACTCATTATTTATGAATTATGTGATTTGTGGCTTATGTTAGGGACCCACAACTAACTCCCAGGGATAGACAATATACAAGACCATCATGTAGTTTACTGAAATCAATATAAGAATAAATGACTGTTTACAGTAATGGTGTAGTTAGAATAGCATTTGCATGTATTAACAGAAGTTTATAGTTTCGATGATGAATTGAGCCTTATAGATTAGTCTCTCTTGTATCCCCTCAGTTATCGGTTTCCATTCTCAGGCACAAGTAATTTACACTTAATTATTTTCCAATAACATACAAGATTATTCACAGTGCAAAAGCACGAATTATTAGGCATGCTAGTTAAATTCAAATATACAGTGAAGAAAAAAAAATCTGGGGAATAGACTGTATACATAACCATTTTTATGAACATAAAGAAAAAGATTCCATAGCCAGGAAGCATTTGTACTGTCCCTTAGAAACTTTGGAGGCTTTTTACTGAGTTGATTTACACAGAAGTTTCAAGCTTTTCAGAGAGAATCTTTCTAGAAAAAAATCAAACTATCAAGATACCAAATGTTACATTTGTTGGAGACATAAACACAAGCAGAAAGAAGTATCCTTCAATGGCTTATTGTTTAATGAAGGCATTTACTTCTGCAGGGAGAATGAAACTGGAAATATTGAGTGTTAATAAGTGGCAGCCCACTCAGTGACATCTTTCATGTTCCTTTCTGCTTCAGCAACCTAATAAAAATCCCACCTGCAGGTTTAGACACTCTAAACAACAGCAGTGAGCCAACTTAACATGAATGTCTCACTGCCTTTTGATTTCATAATTGTGAAAGCTGAAAATATGGAGAAGCTATGCTTGCTAGCAGAGTGTTGCTTGCTAGACGAAAGTTTTTTGTTTGGAAGGTCAGGCTAAATTCATTTACATCCTGAAATGCCTATGATGTGGTTAATGTCACTGTCTCCATAAGCTTTCTCTGTTGTTAGTACCATATCTCCTCTGAACAAGGGTGCTCAATCACACATCAAGAGTGCTTATAGACAGTGACTCCTTGAAGTACATTGTGTCCTCATTAAGGTTCTGTTTGCAAATGACTTAAAATTTCAGGACAAGTCGGTGTCAGAAATTACAGACTATAGCTAACAAAGATTTTTCTTCAAGTTTCTATAAAAACAAGTAAAACATCTAAAAGGTACCAGATCCTAACTGAGAGATGTATTTTATCAAGACAATGCACTTTCATTGGCCTGAAATGCAATAATTCCAGGGGCTGTTGAATGTAAGAACTGGGATTTTTCTTGAGAGTAGTGTCATATTTTGCCTTCTCACCATGCATTAATCTTCGCAAAGCAACTGCTTAGATGAGATTTAATTCAGATCTGCAGTCACTTTCTTTATACAAGAAAGTAGCTGTTTACCTGCCTCATGCATTGTTACCATGCTGATCACTTTGAGGAGCATATATGTCAGTTTAGCAAATTATAATAGGGAAGTAGAAGAAACTTACATAAAACTATCAGTGAGGCATCAGCTTCAAAGAGTTGTTTTAAGAGACCTTCATTTCTTTCATTTTCCGTGGTGAGTTTTGTACTTGTGAGCAAACAGGATCGTTTGGAGAAATCACGTTGCTGATGCCAGTCTTGTTTACAGTGGCACATAAAAAGCAATCTTCATCATATGTGATTTATTTTCCAATGATGTTTTTCAGAAGAGCTGACAGTACTCCAGGTTAGATTTGAAGTGATGGGTTTTTATTTGCACTTCTGGCTTTGAAAAATGCCTCTCTATGTGAGGGGGGGAAAAAAAAAACAGTAACAAACAAGGATTCTCTGTTTCCCTGCAACATTAACTTGAATACTAAGATGTTCCTATTAAGCACTGATGTTCTGCTGAGTATTTACATGCTGTTCTCAGCTGCTTTAGTACTGGATGAAGCATTCCTGGTTTGTATATGTGGTAGTAAATAGCTTTGTATTGCACTAAAGGAATTGTGTGATGTAAATATGGGACAAATGACTACTTTTTAGGTATGTTTTCTTTTTGCAGTTACAACTTGTGCAGTTATGTAAGTTTTGGAATCTATATTCTTCAAAAAATAGACAGCACAAAACAGTACATAGGAGAAACATATTTAGCTGACACTTCTGAGGCGCTGAACAGTAGCATTTTAGCATCATTCTGTGTCTACAAAATTCTTTTCCCTCTTATCTTATTCTTCTTCTTATCCTTCTTATCCTGCTACATGCAAAGGACATGCACACAAAAAGGTAGTATCAAGGATTTAAAAGCTTTAAAATGACATTAATACTTTAAGGAACAACAATATCAACATCACCTCAGCATCACCAGCAGTTCATCACTTTCTATTGTAAGTTGCTTTTTCTGAAAAGATATGGACTGATTGTATAGATGAAAGAATGGAAAAGACCAGTTGTGAGTGTTCTTTACAGTATTCACCAGTTGTGAGTTTTCTTTAATCTTTTTGTTTTTAAGCACCAGCAGGATTTTTCTTAAGCAACTGTATCCAAAACTATATTTAAGGATTTTCTTTCTTTTCTAGATATTAGAAGTCAAAAGTCCAATAAAGCAAAGCAAATCCGACAAACAAATAAAGAATGGTGAATGTGATAAGGTAAACATGAATGGGCAAATAATAATCTACTTTAAAAAATGGTGTTGATGTATTTTCTGCAAACCAAGCTACAATAATCATTTTTCCCTACAGAATGAAAAAAATAATTAATAGATCTTTGCTTACAATTCTCCAGAGGCAGGTTTTTCCCTTTATTTTAAATTTTTTTCTTCCTTAGTTTATTTTAAGAGCTTTCCTTCCTTTCAGTGCATATAGTGACTTAGCAAATGCCACTACAAGATAAACTGCCATCTATTATTTATTTATTTGAACCCACCATAAATTTGCATTGTGCTTCACTGAACAGGTAACTATTTTTGCATAGGAGAAGTCACAGTTGAATTTTCAGTCAATAAAACGATCAGTCATTGCGAAACATTTTCCAGAATCCTTTCCAAGTGTTGCCCCATAGGAAATGGCAGTGTGATTTAGCATATATTAACCAGAACAATATTAAGCGAGAGTTACCATATAACACAAGGAAAGGCAGTTTTATAAAATCAGGTCATCTGGCTATCAATATGAGCTCTAATGTGAGAGAACACAGTGTAATTTCCCAGCGTGGACAAGATCTTCTGAAGGTTTGTATTTTCCAGGCTATATGTAAATTCTTTGTGATACTATGAAGCAGGAGACTGAAGTAGCAGTATTTGTTGCTAAATTTTCAATGGCCTATTCTGTGGTATTTTTTCCTTCCTCAGATGGGCATCATATTTCTCTGTGTTTGAGGAAAAACAAAACAAAGAAAAAATTTCTGATGCCTGAGTGGAAGAAAAAATCAGTGATGTGGTGGTGAAGAGGGACATGACTCTAGAATAAGCTGATATACTGGGAAAGAAGAAAGTGGAAAGTACCATTAGAAAAATGACATTCTTGACCTTTCTCCCACTGTATTTCCTTGTGACACACAAAATTAATCAAGTAGCTTTGAAGAGAGAGGGATTTGGTTCTGAGGTTCTATAACCAGTTCATGATCCCCTGCTTAGGAATTCCTGTATTTATTTTTTCAGGAGTTCGGTGCGGAAAGGTGGGACTTGCTTGCCAAAAGTTCTGTTTTTCAGGCCTTGTCCTAGTAATCATCTGTCCTAGCTGAGAAAATAGATTTCTTTTCTACAGCAAAGGAATGTTTAATTTTCAAAGGGTTGCTATCCCTTGAACTTCTGATATTCCTTAAAAAGTATTTCTGTGCATCTGAAAAATACACTGAGTGAACTATCAAAGTTCCTACTGATGACTTCTTCTCTAAGAACTAGTGTATTATTTGGATTTTCAAATGTTCTTTTACCAGAAGGCAAGTCACCTGTCCCAAAATCGGTCTTTTGAATTCTTGACAAAATAAATTACTTAAGGTTTCTTTATAATGTAGCAGTACCTACATTATAAAGCACATTTTCAGGGCTGTGAAGTATATAAGAAGACTCTCAAAAACTTGTGCTTGGGCTGAATTAAGCTAAGGAAAGCCAGGCTGTTAAAAAGGGAAAATAAGATTTAAAACAACATTTCCATTGGTGTTTTTTTAAGAAATCTGGAAGTGTTTGCAATACGCAGCTATGATTAACAAGTTTTTTATTGGGGGGGGATTTATTTTTAGGCATATCTTGATGAACTAGTAGAGCTTCATAGAAGACTAATGACACTGAGAGAGAGACATGTGCTGCAGCAGGTGAGAAGCACTCTTGTGCTATATTACAGCATGTTTACTGAAGTTGTGAAGTCATATCTATTTTTGTTCTCTTTATCTAAAACCTTAGAATCACATTTAATAGCTTTCAAGTCTGTAGAATACTGCTTATTTAAACATTCAGTGCAGAATAGGGAATTTTTCTGCATACTTTGAATTATTTTACCACATTAATTATCAGATTAAGAAAAAGAATGTCTCTCTGAGCTAAACTTTTCACCAGTTTATGGTTATGTTTCTCAACATACTTAGTCAGTAAATATGAAAAAAAGGATATGAGAATGAGTACAGCTGCATGTCATGCCTTCACAAGAATTTTGAGTGCTTTTTCATGAGAATGGCATTTTTTATTGAATATTTAAATGTGTTTGCCATGACAAAAAAAAATGCAATTCTAAGCAAAATTCACTTGGGCAGAAAATGCGAATATTTACTCAGTCTTTTGAAGTCACAAAGTAATGAAATATGAAAAAATGTTTCACATTTATTGACACTGTATGCAATATAAAGAATTTTTTATTCTCTGTTTTGGATGAATGTATCAGATACTATTGTGAAAATGAAACAATAAACAATATTAACAAATCAGATGTAATTGTAGCACAGGTGGCTTTTTTATTGTATTTAGAGTAATTATGTCCCAATTTTAGCCACTTTGTCAAAAGATAATTTTTTTATCACTTTTAAATAACTTCATCACTCATAAAATTTCTCAACACTTACACAACTGAGGAAAAAATACTTTGTGAGCCTCTGCATTAATCTGTGAGTGTTTATTAATTCTGACATAATATTGTGAGTAATGATTAGAAAATAATTTAGAGATGAGTGGAAAGAAAGATTTCAGTTAAAAATATTCTTTAATTAAAGAGGAATACTGATGGCTGTGTCAAATGTCATCTGCTGTGGTACACTCAAATATATTCATGATCCTTCATACTGAATATACTCTTATTCCCCAAATTCATTTTGTCTTTTGTTCAAATTAGAGCTTTTCTTATCAAAGCACTCTGTTTGACTAGCAAAAAGGCAAATTTTCATCTTCATTGAGAAATTGCAGGAAACTAAAATATATGAATTACCTTCTCTGCTTAAATTATACCCAAATTCTTAGAAAGTCCACATGAAAAGTGAAATTGAAGAAGTCACTGTATTGTAAGATTATGCCTTACTTTGGCCTCTCTGGGTATAAAAGACTTATCTTTGGAACAATTTCACTTTATCCAGCAGAGCCTGGGCACTTCAAGTGAAATTCTGAGAAAGAAAAGACATTTTCAAAGCCTTTCTGCAAAGAACATATGAAAACAAGCAAGTCCTTCCAAGGACAGCCCAGCAGTTGAGCCCAGTCCTTCTCCATCCTTAGAGGTTTTCTGGGCCCTGTTAGTTCTGAGCAACCTTGTCCAACCCCACAGCTGACCCTGCTTTAGAAAAGGGAATGGAATAGAATCCTGCCTTGAAATCTGAATTATCCTGTGGCCCCAAGAAATAAGATGGTTCCATATCAATCTGTAAAAAAACTTCTAAAACTTCTTCAGTCTGATATTGGAATACAGTTAAAATCTACTTCATAGAAATTTACCACTGCTAGGAAAAATAGTGTGAAAAGAGATATGACTGAACTGGAAGTTTTTATGTTAAACTGAGTAAATGAAAAAATAATACTATATTCATGTGGATTTATAATTGAAGATAGATGGTTTTATCATTAATATTTATCAGAGAATAATATGAGGCTGTTGCCTCTTTCATTTAAGAATTTAAATTAAAATTAATGTTATTAATTTGTGAATTCTCATAGCCCAGAGTTTATGCAGTTGGTTATATTATAAAAGCTAGTTCTCTTTTCTGACAATGTTGCCATGCTTCCTAGGAGTCGTTTGTCCTTGCAGTTGTTTTCTTCAGTTTGGAATTTGTATAGTTGTTTAGTAAAGCCTCAGTAAAAGCTGAATTTCCAACAGCAGACTGCATGTCATAACAGTAGGCGTAACTTTTACTGATGTAGCTTGTAGTTATTTGCTATACCAATATGCTATATATACACATAAAAAACAAGCTACATATTGGCACAGCCATATAATATTGGCTATGAAGATCTGCTAGAATAAAATGAAATTAATTGAAATTCAATGAAATAAATGGGCTAACACTTTTACAGATTCTTTTTTTCTAAAATAGAGTATACTGCTGTGGCCGTTACAACAAATAGTCTTCTTTCATAGTATCACAATGAAATATTAGACAGAATTATGCAATGTAGCTGTCTTCCCTGCTTCAGTTCCTGTAAGCTTGTTCTACAGCTATTTATTTATCACACCCTGGATATTTGGAGATCAGGGTTGAGACTGAATTCATTACTTTACAAAAACAGGCTGCATTGACTTCTTAGCTTCTTTCTTAAGACACGACTCAGAAAAATGCCTAAAAGGGAGTATGAAAAATAACATACATCAGAGTTGCCTTCTACTAGATATCAGGGTTTTTTTTCCGTTTGAATTTGTCTCACATTTAATTGCAGGACAGTAGGAGGAAAGAAGGTGCTACATGAATCCCTTAATCATCAGGTGGAGAAAAAAAGCAGACAATGTTGGATTAAAAATTTCTGTATGGAAAAAAAAATAAAGCCAAGAGAAAGGCTTTTAAAAAGTGCAAATAAATACAGAATCCATGCTAAGTATTTTCAGAAACTTGTACAACTTTGAAAACAAGTTAAACCTAGATATTTCCTTTTTTATTTTCCCCCAACTTGCGGAAAGCAGAATGTGGAAGGTGAAAGAGAAAGAGAGTTTTTTAATGTATGAGGCTTTTTCCTCCTTTATTTCCTTTCTGTTTTTTTCCGCCGCAGTGTATATCACTCATTCTCTGACAATATACATGAAGTTATTTTATTTATCGTATACATAGTTCTTTATTGTCTGTGCAGAAAAAAGAAAGAAAAAATTGAGATTAATTGTACAAGATTTGCTCTAAATTGAATGTTATTTTTCAAATTAGTGTGTTCTTGCCACATTTGTCATTTTTCAACTATGAAAAAACAATTGCAGTTTGAGTAGTAAAATTCCAAACAGTGCAGGGTTACCAATGCAGTGTTAAAGTGCAGATAGCCTTAGAACTAAATTGGTTTCAAAATGAGGGATTTTCAGAGGCTGGAAAACAGACTCTACTTTGTTTTTCCAAGTCTGTATTCAAAGATTAAATATGACACTATCCTTTGGTTTGATCAGATTGAAAAACTCCGAAGCAATCAGGAGCTTTGCTGGATAAAGAATCAATGATGTACTGGCAATGTACAGGATCTTGCCAGCTTTGCAAGAGTATTGTTTTGTGGGACAGACCAGATACTTCAGAAACTATTGCATTTTCCAACTGAGATGAAGTGTTAATACTTGTAAAGAGAGAATAGGTGTACATTTGCTATTCATCACCTTTGTTTGTAAAGCTTCTCAAGGGCAGGTATATTTGACACTTGAAAACTGAAAATCACTGCCTTATTTGGTCGTGAACTACTTTCGCCTTTGAACTGGTAAATACAATCTGTAGTTTCCAAATATCTCTTAGCTTTTGTACTAGTTGTCTTTCATGTTTGCAGCAATGTACCAAGAACTTTCAAATTAATTTTAAGTCTGCTAGCAATGTATGGGGGAACAGTCCTTTTTATAACATGCTAAGCTGGAGAGTGACTGTCTCAGAAAGAAATCCATATAGTATGTCTTTAAGTTGCAACATAGGATCCAATGCCACCAGGTTTGTCAGAATGGCTGGACACAGTACAAAAGTGACAGTGAGTCTGTTTTGAATGCCATGAAAGAGATAGTTGGAAAGAGTGAACAGAAAAAGAGCATGCTACCAGTGCATGGCATTGAGGTGACCTCCTGTGTGTTTGTTGTGGAAGTCTATTTGTTGGAATGAAGAAGCACATGGAGATCTATAGCAATGCCATGTTGGCATTGCTTTAGCCCTCTCTGACAAATAATAGTTTGGTTTACACCTTACAAAATTTTAAAATTTCAGACAGGCTCAGTTCTTCTGATTCATTACTAAAATAACATATATCCTGTTGATATATGGAATTTGACAAGTCTTGTTTCTTATTTGAAGGAAATGTGATTATAGATGGTACAGTCGCCAAAAAGATTTTTCCCATGCCATTGATTCAGCTTCATGGTTGTTACATTTTAAAATTTTATTTGATTAATTTTGTTACTCAAGAAATTACTGCTGGTACTGACAACTGATTTGACAGAAGTTTTCAAAATTGGCTTATGCCAATTATTTTCTGTAGTAACCTATTTGGCAGCTACATGCACAGTAAATATTCCAGAACGAGATCTTCCTGCTTCTTATTTGTAAGAATGACTTAGTAATTATGCAGGTTTTCTTTTAACATTTGACCAATATTTTCTTCATGTTGATGTTTGCTGCAACAACAAACAGGTATAAACTGCGATTATGGTTGATGATTAAAAAACAAAGCACTGTAGTCTGGTCTATATTTCTGTGTCAGAAAGGAAGAGTGTGAAAATATTGTGACATTTGGATGTGTTTTATATATCTCATATAGTACTTAGAAGGAAGGTAATACATTCAGTGGGCATGTGAAACAGCTAGAACTTTCAACTATGACTTTCTTTTTCCCCTTTCAGATAGTAAATCTGATAGAAGAGACTGGACACTTCCATATCACAAACACCACCTTTGACTTCGACCTTTGCTCACTGGACAAAACTACAGTCCGTAAACTCCAGAGTTATTTAGAGACATCTGGGACCTCCTGAGGATTCAGTATCTGTCTGCATCAAAACTGGTTTTTAGATGAAATATGCAGACTGATGTAATCAAAATGAGGAGGAAAACCAAGCCAACCCTCTTCAGCTCCCTTTTAACTTAAAGCCAGTCATCATCTCTTGATAAAGGAGAGGAAAAGTGATGAGATCAAGACAACCACTTTTCTCAACAAGAAAATGCTCTGGAAGAGTTAGCCTGGATAGCCTTGAAAAACACATGCAAGGAGACAAACAGAAAACCTTGTTAATGAATGTGTATGGTATCATGTATCTCTCTCTGTGGTGTTCCAGCCCACAAGATGAATGCATGTTCAACACACTGCCTTATTTCATAACTGATCTATTTATTATTACATACATGTATACTGAAGTCACCGAGTCATTGAATGACACTACCAGATGTTACCAGTACTGAGGTTGCATAAATGTTCCTTAAATGCAGTACGATCACCATCACAAGCCTAGTAACTTTAGTCATGTTAAAATGTCATTTCTTGCAAGCTTTCTGTACTCATTTATACACTATAATCTTGTTTCCACTTCTCTAGTTTCAGGAAACAAGATATAAAGTGATGGACCAAAAAGTGGCTCTGTGTTTTGTTAACTGTCTGCAACACTAGGTTGGATCACAGCAGTTTGGACCATAGGTCCTTGACTGTACCTGTTTATTGATCTTGGATCATGGTAGAAAATGCACCAAATATGACTTATTGTCTAGCCTAAGTCAGTAAACCAGTAGGACTTTTAACAACAACAACAAAAGTCTGTCCTGAATCCAGCACCATTTGTTAACATTCTCGTATCTGTTTTAATTTTATAATATTAAAATATATATAAAAGCGAAGATGTTTTGCAGGATCATCATAAAGGAGGAATAGTGGTCCTGTTTTCTAAGAAAATGTTGTAGAAAATTCTTGATTTGAAGATATTTATTACTATGAGTTTCAACACTCTACTGTTGCCAGTGTTTGACTTACTTTTTACTTTTTCCATGAAACTATTGGCATAACTTTGTTTGTACAGTATATGGTTTGTCTCTTTTTTTTTAGTACCTGATAAATTAAAATTCTTTCTTTGAAAAAATAATTTGTTGATACACAGTTACATTTTGAAATGCATATATACATACATGTGTGTGTATATACATATACATGTATGTATGCAGATGTATCTATGTATGTGTCTGGTGTCTGTGTTTTTCTCTTTACAGATTTTGGTATCTGTTCAATAATCTGCTTGCATTTCCAGAAGAATTTCTTGTCTTTAGAAATGAGTATTATTTCATAGTATCTGTTATTTCTTTAAAATCAATATCCTTTTCATGCATTTGCAAATGAAAGGATATGTAATCACACATCAAAGGTCTGTGCTCTTGTATTGGTGATGGTTTCTTGCTGAAATCATCACTTTTCCTTTAGGAGTTCAAATGTCCCAGTGAAAAAAGGAGAGTACCAAGAAATGCTTCTGGATCCAAAGGTTTATTCAGGTTTATTAGCCTTAAAATGTGTTGTTTATAGACTGGCCAGTATGTCACATGTATCCTTATATGCCACATGTAGTCTGTATGTGTAGAACTGAACAGCTGTATGATGTGTTATTTCATGCACACTGTTTGTGCAGCACTGTAGAACTAATTTGATATTGAGGCTATTTCTTATTCAAATGGTAAATCTTAACACTGTTTCTTTAAGTCCAAAGAAAATTTTACACTTTACTCTTTTTGAGAAAGGGGATAAAGGTTGGGTGTAGGGGTCTTTTTTTTCTTATTTAAGATGTTGTTCGGCCACACTCCATAGGAAGTCTGTCTTGGGCTTCCACAGAACAAGTGTACTTTTTTCAGTAATGTTATGACTCTTATTGATGATTGGCATGAAGCATACTTGAAGCATTATGTTTTTCTTCTAAGTCCATGTCTCAATGTGCAATTGTTGGGGTGGGAGGAGTGTCTTTTAAAGTTACTTTTGACATCAGATAGATGATGGTGGGGAGGGAGGGCTTGCATGTGAGCGGGATTCACTTCAATTTTTATCAACATTTTATATGAATATGTTTGGAATTCTGAAAGCAATCTTAAACTTTTGATCTTCTAGTGTGTTCAATTTGCTATCTTATAGTTGTACTAGATACATGTGGAATTTTGTCATTTTGACTTTTCTAACTAGATTTTGTGGTGAAGATTCTGAGTTTCAGGAGAGGAAAGATCTCTTGATAAGGCTAGTCTGAATATTGAATATTCCACTGTTTTTTAGAAATGGTGAAATAAGTCACTTTAACTATAAAATGCTACATAAGTTTTGTTGTACTTTGTGAATGGGGATACAGGAGAACAGGAAGTAGGAAAATAAGAATAAAAAGGGGATCATAGCAATTACATTGTAAAGTACTGCTAAATTTCCTACAAATCCTGGAGCATCCTTAAAATCTTAAATTTTATAATTTAATGAAGTTGGGAGAGGGAAGAAAAAATATAGACTGCAGAAGTGTGTGTGTGTGCGCGTGTATATATGTGTTTTTCACAGAAATCTGATAGAATAAGAGTTATGTAAGTGTTGATCTCATTAAAAAATACATTAGCTATTTTCATCTAATTTTGTATGCAGAAACAAAATAAATCCTTCTTCAATTGATTTCAAATAGTGATACTTATCTTAATGAAAATCATAAAAACTCTTCTAAGTCCTTAACATTTACAAGCATTGATTTTTGGGACCAGTTAAAATATTTCAGCAATAAACATTATGGCATTTTATTTAAGATAAAGCTGTTTTAAAACAAGATTACCAGAGAGAATTTTTTATAAATCTACTGAGATGACTTAGGATATCAGCAGTAAGTTAGAGTATGTGAAAGCCTTTTTCAGCATCGGTGAAGCACTGCAAATAGATTAACAGTTATACCCAGTAATAAGGATACTTTTATTCTTGCTACTAACTCCACTCCAGAAAGTGGATTGGCAAGTGGATAGGTGATTTTTAATACCTTACTAGAAGTCTGGCTTAACTGAAAGGCTTTACAAGAATTTCTATTTCATCTATATTTTAAAGCCATCTTAGTCTAAAGAGAAAGAAGGGAGAAGAGGATGTAAACTGAACTGAAGGGAGTTCTTATGAAGTCCTGTGATGTTTCTTCAAAAGCACTTGGCCATATGGAATAGTCACTATAATTTCAGAAGCAGAGTACACGTAGCACTGCATTTGGATAGCCTCAGAGTAACCTTAGTGTTTCTTTCCTCTGGGCAAAAGAATTAAAAGTACTTGGGTTTTGTCCTTACCTATTGTTTTTTCCCTTTTCTCACAGTGATATAAAGTATGTTTACAATCAGTTTCAGGTCACTGGAAACTTTACATATTGTCCTGACTTCTTAGACACTATGTTAGTGTTTTAGATCTCTTGAAGAGCCTGCAATTTCAAGCTTTGTTACTTAACAGTTTGCAAAATGAATGGAAAAGTTGTAGAGAGGAACCTGCCTTATTCAGTTGTCATATACATTATCTCACCATTATGGAGTGTATAGTGTAGGATGTTTGATTCTTTCATGCTGTAAATCCTTGCTCATGCATATCACTTCTCATCTTTTATCATGGTGGTTTAATGGCAGGCTGTATCTTTCAACAGGCTCTTGTTTCAGTCTATATGGGAATTCTTATTTATGTGTTTGCTTAGTGATCCATAGTTAGTGCTAAACTGGAGTCTATTTTAAAATTCATTGAGACTTTGTACTCAAGGCTTCTCTGTGTGATCCATAGTGTAAATCTCATTTGACATTTCTAGTACAATGTGCTGAAATGGAAGCCTATGGTAAAAGTGCTGACTGACCTTTAACCATAGCAAGAGATAGCTGTGGTTAACTCCAGGACACATGAAAAATAAAGGGTATAGAACACGTTCCAGAGCTAGACAAGTGCAAGACATGTCTTCTGAGCTTCAATAGTTTCTGTAATTGTTAAGTAGTATGTAGTGTGTACTAAGGAGCTATTCTGTATAGTCCACAGTGTATAGTGGAAGGTTTGTTCTTGGTCATGAAATGCTTAAAAATGGATGGTCAAGACTATGACTCATATATGTGCAGTGCTTTTGTATATGCTTGGGAGTTAATCAGTGCATTACCACAGCTAAACGAATGACAATAACAAGATCTTTACTTTGCATGAGTAAGCAGACAAATTTATGTGAAAGCACAATTATATGAGGGCCTTGGCATTTTCTTGAGCAGCAAGAAACACCAGGAAGGTGAATACTAGACAGGAGGGTGTAATATTGACATAGTGAAGAAAAGAAAAGAAAAGAAAAGAAAAGAAAAGAAAAGAAAAGAAAAGAAAAGAAAAGAAAAGAAAAGAAAAGAAAAGAAAAGAAAAGAAAANAAAGAAAAGAAAAGAAAAGAAAAGAAAAGAAAAGAAAAGAAAAGAAAAGAAAAGAAAAGAAAAGAAAAGAAAAGAAAAGAAAAGAAAAGAAAAGAGAAGAAAAGTCCCATAGTGGCTGCACATAGTCCCTTACATTAAGGGAGAGAATGAAGTCTGAGCAGTTAGGTCTGCTTGTAAGACACCATCACACAGTTTGCAGAATGGCAGCCTCTGAAGTTAGCTGCTGCACCAGCTGCGGTGGTATTGCTTACTTAACAAGAAATAGATGTATTACAGCATAATACAAATATCTAAGCTGTCTTGAGATGCTGATGTCTGTTTAACATTTGTGTGAATATTACATCTCATTTATGTTCTCTGTTCTACCTCAGTTAAATTTATTTTGTCACAGAATGACAATCTTGCACTTTTCTTCAGTTTCTTTTAATCTTTGCAAGCCTGTGAGAACAGCAGGAGGTCATTGTTAGCTTAATTTGGACTGAAAGTATACCTTCCCTGAATGTGGTATCAGAGAGGTCATGCATTTTCATACGTTCCTTTTGGAGAATTGATGCTATAAAACTGGTCCTTCCATTAATAAACTTTGCTGTTGTCTTCTCTACAAATAAGGCATGAATCCTTTATCATTGTTCAATGGGAAAAGAATTCAAAGTATGTGACCTGTTCAGGAAATAGATTTGTGAAGCTGTTAACTACATGGTTTCAATCAGGTCTAGAAATAAAATGTACATGAAGAAAGGAAAGCATGTGCAAAAAATTTTTTCATTCTTGCCTCCCCTACATCGATCAGCAATATACCCTTCGAAATCTTTAAAAGCCTAGAGGCTGTCAAAAAGACTACACACAAGCCGTTAAGAAATCAAAGATATTGAAAAGGTAAAAACAAATGAGTTGTATTAAAAGCCTGGCTGTGCAAGTTATAAGGTTGTAATGCCAATACTGCTTTCAGTGCAGGGCAGACATTCCTAGCACATGTGGTTTGTGTATCCCCGTCTGAGTGGGTGGTCTAGAAAATAGCGCTAAATGCAGCAAGATGGCTTAACTTCTGAGCAGTGGAGAGACGACCTTCAGGACAGGCTCAGCCGGCACCACACAGCCCATCTGAGATAAAGCAGCTTTCTTTTAGCTTTGTTGAGCAGCTGAGCCTTCACTGTCCTTGTTTATTCAAAAATTCTAGTTCATCTTTGCAATTATATCAGTTCCTCTGCATTTTTTACTGCTGAGTTTTATAGTTGTTTGGAGCAATGTAGTTCTGGAGTGGGATTATTTTGCTGGGATTGTTCCCTTCTTTGGGAAGGGCATGAGAGGATTGAAATGGAGTAGGGTAAGTGATTCTGTCCAGCAGATAATACTCTCTGAAATGGTTTTCCCAAAGAAACTTATCTCAAGTGTGTGAAGAGAATAACTGCTTTCATCACAAGTGTCACTGTCCACTGCAGTGTATTATTCTGTGATAATCAGAAGACAAATTAAGATGAGTAGAAAGAAATACACAACCAAGTTCAGGATATAGTCTGACATTCTGTTGCATGACTGCAAGTGGAGGAAACTTGCCATTTATTACTACAGAAATGTGTAAGACTAAGACTATCTTAGCTTGTGGAGAGTTCACAAGGTAAGGGAGTTTTGGAATTAAAGTGCGAAATCAGTGTTTTTAAAGCACTGACATCTCTTGCCTAACTTTTGGAAATGTATTTTTGCCCTATCACAGCTGTTAAATGTCTAGGGCAGGCACTTCCTACTGTCTCCCTACTGTAGCTATACAGAACTTTGCAGTGTCCTTTCTGTGAATGAACAATTTCAGTTAATGTCCAAGATTAGCCATGAGGTCAGTCTCAGATAAATCTTGTTTGTGCTTTGGTAGGTACAGAATTTCTTTTAATTTCAGAAAGATAGTTGTCCTCTCTGCATTCATGCAAAGTCTTCCTTCCAGGGAAAACATGCAGATCTCACTGGGCTTTTGCAAATCCTGTGCGAAGGTCATGGTGTACAAATGAGTTGACCCGTTGATTTAATCACCCTGGCACCCTCTTACAGATCTTATATTAGCGTTACTCTTAAACTTTCTTTTCCTTTCTGGATATGGAAGGTAGTCCAATCTCCCCATAATGCAATTAAATAGAAATCTTCCTAGAAGAGGATTTTTTTACAGATCTAAATTGCAGGCCAAAGGTACTTGCATGGCTATGGCTTTTACACTAACTATAGTGTTTCTGATATTAAGGCATATGCTACGTCATTCTCTGACCTAACAAGTTTGGTATAATGCTTTGTGCTACTGCAGTACAGAATCTCTTAGCACCTAGAAAAATTTCACTCACAGTATTTTGTGACACATCTCTGCTTGTTCCCGTAATCTGCTCATACTGACCATAAAATTTCTGAAAAGAATTTGCTTATGTGTATTATCACCTAACAATTACACTCCCACGCCCCACCCACCCCCATTACTAATAGCCCAACTGGTACTTTCCTTTGGGAGACTAGTCTGCTTGTTTTTAGTGAAAGGAGCCTTTCTGGTAGTTATCGCCCAGAAGATTAGAGACACAAATGTGCAGGGACTATTCCATAAATACGACTCTTGTGGTAATCAGTTGTCCTTAGATTTCACTCATAATCATACAAGAGCCTCTCCTTCCACCGCACAGATCTATCAGTGTGCATTCCGGCTTTCTTCACAGCACTACATTTTACTGTAGGTGAAGTGAAATGGTTGACTGTCGCTGGATGCCTTCTCTTTTACTCTAGATAGGATCCAGCCTCTCAAGTGCACATCTACATTCCTTGTGGTGTTTCCTGGCACAATTAACAGCCCACATTGCTCTAGAAACTCTCTCAGGCTTTATTAATACTTGACATGATCTGGCTAGGAAAGGCCCCCTTAGGCAATATCAGGCTTTTACCATTAGGCACTGAATGGTCTCTGTCTAATACAACTGTGGAGCATAACTTACATGTTGCCAGTGTACTTGCCATTCTCTAGGACACACAGCCAGATGATAGAATAGAATCAAAGAATTATGGTTGGAAAAGAACTTCAAGATCATCAAGTGTAACTGGAAACCCTTCACCACCCTGCCTGCTAAACCATGTATGTCCCTAAGGGCCTCACCTACACATTTCTTGAACACTGCCATGTTTGGGGACTCCACCACTTCCCCTGCGCAGCCTGTCCCAAGGCTTCACCACTCCTTCCATGTAGAAATCGTTCCTAACGTCTGACCTGAACCTCCTCCCCTGGTGCAACTTGAGGCCATTTCCTCTTGTTCTATCAGTAGTTATTCTGGGAGAAGAGACCAACCCCCACCTCATTACACCCTCCTTTCAGGTAGCTGTAGAGAGCGATAAGGTCTCCCCTGGGCCTCCTCTCCTCCACGCTCAGTAACCTCAGCTCCATCAGCCGCTCCTCATGAGGTCTGAGCTCCAGCCCCATCACCAGCTTCGCTGCCCTTCTCTGCACATGTTCCAGCACCTCTGTGTCCTTCTTGTAGTGAGATGAGAGAGTGCCTTTTCTGGGGCGCTTCTGCTGTGTCTGTGTGGGTGAACTTTTCCCCATCTTTTGATAGGAATGAAACTACGCCAACAACTGTGTGTAAAAGCCTTTGTGTGCAATTGCTTGAGGAAAAAATGGCTGCTCATCTCCTCTTAAAAGTGGTGCCAGGGTCAGTGAAATAGGTGCAGTCACCTATTTCCAAAACTTGGTTTGTGCTTTCATTGCTCTGAAATTTGCCTCTTATTGGCAAAAGTGCATAGCTACCTGTCATCTTTCTCTATTCAGCGTATGAGAAAGTCACTGGGAGGCAAGCACACATGCTGCTGTGAGAAACCAGCGTGCCTGGGCACTAGCGTGCCTTCTGCACGGGCCACACGTCCCGGAGAGCTTGGCTCCTCGAAGCAGTCTGCTGGTTGGCTCCATCACGCGATCCCGTGTGATCGCCCCCAAGGCCTTGCTGCGTAGACTCTGCTCTAACAGACAGTGTCCACCTCTTATGTTCCTCCTCCAGCTGAAAGATGGCTTTATGTATCTGCAAGAGACCACTTCTGTGTCTACAGGATCTAGTAAAATGGAGCTCCAGTATCTGCTAGGTCACATCAACTCTGCTGTAAATAACTAGCAATGAGATTGCCAACAGCTGAATGACCTACGAACAATACCACCAGTGGCAAAAAGTCCTGTTTTATATGTGAATTTTTGTCTTCAGAATGGTGGTTGGCATTCCCACTGATTTATGTTTATATATGGTTTATTGCTGCACACTCAGTAAAGCAATAACTGTACCCAGCAATTTCATTGCTGGTTTGAGGTGAGGTTTTATAGTTTGCCATAAATGTACTTATGAGGATTTCATAAAATGATATTTTTTTTAAAAAGAGTCTTATTCCCATTGTAAAATAAGAAATAAGTGGGCTGTATAGTACAGAAAATACTTACAATCCAGAATACATTTTTGAGGATTAAGTGACACTTGTAGCAGGCCAAAGATTAAGCATAATTTATTAGAAACAGGTTTTTAAAACATGTGTTGTCTTCATAATCTGTTGCTGATGATAATACCATCTATGTAAAAGACTGTATTTTTAACCAGTTTTTGTGCCTTCTCCCGATGCTTGCAGCATGCCTCACCTGGTTCATTTGTACATAGTACCTGATTTCAATCCAGTCGACATCAGGCCATCGTGCTCAATTTTTGAAACATGAATTGTATGGTCTTGCGCTGATGCTTTTTTATCTCCCAGATTTGTGAAGACAGATGCGTGTGTTTTGCAGTCTCCTCTGCAAGAGTCCTACAGATGTCAGAGCCGTTTGTTTACAGGATTAGGTTGTCAGTGAAGGCATTAGGGAGCAGCCCTCAGGATTTGATCCAGACTTCTTGTTTACATAGCGAAGAGACATAGGATCAAAATGTCTAATGGTCTTGAATCACCACGCCAGACAGGGCAGTGAGCCCCTTCAGCACTGGGTCAACCTTCTAGTAGGTGCTTCTTAGAGAATACATGCAAAATCTGATTGTCCCATCAGAGTAATTGCCAGCAAAAAAAAGGCAAGTCATGACTTTGATTTTTGCGGTGCATTAGCTTTTGAGATATGTATGTATTTTAATAAATAGAGCAGATGATAGAAACTGATGAATATGTTAAGTTTCAGGGAGATCTAACAGCTTTAATTTATTTCTAAAACAGAACTATAATCTGTTTAAGTGGAGCAAAAGTGAATAGCATATGGGCTTACAGTAAAAAAAAAACCAACAGAGTAGAACAGATTGGAAGAGATATTGGGATGTCTCTAGAAGAACCTTTTGCCCGGAGCAGGCTCAGCCAGGGGATCGGAGCTGGATGCGGGACTTTTCCCAGGTGGAGCCTGCCGAGCTCCACGGACATGGCCAGCAGCATCTCCCCACGTCTGGCAGTGCCTCCCAGTGCACGCTGCCCTACGGCCACCCCTGCTACCAGCGAGCCCCCAGCCCCACGGCTGCTCTGGTGGCCAGGCCTCTGCCCACGGCCTGCTCCGAGCTGCCCCTGGCCCGGCGGACACCTCCTCCTGCCCTGCTTGGGCTGCTCCTGCTAGCGACGCTGCCGTGGGGCCCTTCGGGAGCCGCTCTGGAGCGCCGCCCTGCAGCGCCCCGCCGGGGACGCGCGTCCTCTGCGGCAGGAGCGCCTCTCCTCCTGCTCCCGCGCACCCGTGAGGGTGTCGGGCAGGGCAGACCCCTGCAGGGACTCGCCCGAAAAAGGCTCCCGCAGAGGACAAACCACAAACCAACCGTGATCTTCACGCCTGACTGCCACGCCATATCTTGGTTATGTAGCTGTCCACCCCTCCAGACTGTAATGTCCCACAAGAGAGGGATACAGGAGAGCTGTGGGAGACTGGTTTGAAAGCTGTGCTGAAGTCAGGGTAAATGACATCCACTGCTTTCCCTTTTGCTCCTGGTAAGTTTGGTCTGACTGTTCCCAGCTGCCTTCTTCAGTGGCTAAAAGAGGTTTCTAAAAGGACTCGCTACGTGGTTTTACCAGGCGTTGAAATGAGGTTGGCTGACCTGTAGTTCACCTGATCACCCTTCTGGCCACTTCTGAATATGAGTGCAACATTTACCTTTTGCCCGGCCATGGCCTTTCTGAGATGACAGGGAGCAGCTTTGACAAGATGCCAGCCAGCTCCCTCCGCTTGTCAGATCCCAGGGATCCTCAGGATCAGGATTTCTTGGGAGATCTCAGGCTCAGTCCTCATCGATGCCCCATGACTTTGCACTTTGACTGGAGCACTGCCCTAGGCTTGGAGGCCTCGGAAAACCTGTCAGGGCAGACCGAGGGGAAGAGGGATAGGAACCTTTACCATCTGTAGTCAGAGTTGAGGCTACAGGGCATTTTAGAGCAAGGAAAGCACCCACCAGCCAGACTGGACCTTTTCCCTTGAACAGGGTTGCCAGTTAACCAGTTACCTGTGCAGAGCAGCACGAAGGGCCTAGAAAAGAGCCCAAGGGACATCCTACATTTGAAGGTAAAGAAATTCTTTTGAGAGGTAATTTTAGACCATGCAGCCAAAAATTAATTAAAAAACAAGCAAACAAAAAAACTTTGGAATTTAGGAGCTTTCCCACACCAGCTGCTTGACTGAACTTGCTTGATTCGAGTAATGTGAGGATCTCACTGGAATGGAATAGGATAAATGCAACTACTACTGCTTGTAGAATGACTGAGAAACAAATTTGGTGCAAGGGAGACCCTTTTTATTTCTATACAGATCTGAACTGTTGGAGATTGCAGTGGGGAGAGAGAGCATTAGGAGCATGAGACATGACAGCTTTGTCAGCAGATACCGAAAAAATAACAAAAAAACCCAAAAACCCCAAAACTTCTGGGCAATGTTTTTTTTCCACTAGGAAGTTCTCTAGATAAAGAAAATATTTCTTGCCTGCATCTCGATAGACAGAGAAAGTGAAATATGAAATTGGAATCAAGCTAGAGAAAGACCTGAAACAGAAATATATGATGATGACAACAAAAATAGAAAATATACAAAGCAGAGCTGTTTGGTCCCGGTAAATGCATTCTCATAATCACCATGTCCTTTAGCAACTTTGCCCATCTCCCATAATGCAGAATTTATCCCGGTGGAATGTGGCAAGGGCTTTAGTGGCATTCCTCCTCCTGCAGGCCAGCAGGCTGAGATGAAAGCTGGAGCCTTCTGGAGAGGGTCAAGGAGGAAATGAGTTTAGGTGCTGCTAATGATGTCCAACGGAGATGCTGAAAGACAATCTAGAAATCGCTAGAGATGGAGATTCAGGGTGTTAGCAGAAATGTGCTTTTCCCTGGGGGGATTGGGAGAGAGGGAGCATTAATATTAGTCTCAGTATTAGCTCTTTTTTCTTTTTTTTTTTTAGTAGGAAGGGCAGAAATTAAGATCTGAGCTAAGATAATGGGGTTTTGAGGGCCTAATTTTGATAAGTATTTTGAAACTGAAAAGTATAAGGCTTAATTTTGGAGGCTTTCAAAATCCTATACAAGAGTGTTTGAAAATAAAATTGCCATGACTTTTTTCCAGTGTTGGTAAAGAGCTGAAATGCTTAGATGGTCTGTATTTTAGGAAACTGAGTGAAATGTAGAAAACTGACTTTCTTACCTTGTGAATAATGGCTGTGTATGAAACAAATTTATGAGGAAGGGAAGTTAAGAAGTTTATTCATGAGATGAAGACGTTTTGATTTGCTGCTGGAGGAGGAGATCTGAGAGGCAAAAATATTGGGGAAACATGAGATGTTCAAGGGGGAGCTTTTGATACATTTCAGAAGGCTTGGTATCTTTTCCTCTTCCTAAATTTTGATGTGCTCTTACCTCTGTTGAAGCTTTGGCCTCTGTTGCATGACAGAATAACAGGACCTTTGTTAAACTCTGGGCAGAGCCACTGATCCATTGTGTCCCACTTAATGATTGCTTAATCTGTTGGTCATCTTCCAGTGTGTCTGTGTTTCTTTTCTCTCCTTTTCCTTATCAAAACAACAGAAGCAAAAAATACCATTTAGACCCTTCTGCCTTTTATTTAAGCCCTGAATGCTGAAACATGAGAGAGATGTAGTTTCTTCTTAGCTAGCCTGACATAATCTATGTTGAGTATTTGTTTTAAAAGCAGCAAAGTCAGAACTTACTCTGCATCCCTGAAATAAAAGCACAGAGAGTTTTACTCATCTAAAAATGCACTGGAATGCCAGTTTGAACAACAAGAATACTTAGAGGTTTTTACTGAAACTCTATGTTACATGACAGCAATCCTGACATTTTTCAAAAGGGTTTTGAAGTCACTGGGCATTTTACTCAGTTTTGTCAGTCAGAAGGGATGGGAAGGAAAAAGAAGGAAAGAAAAAAGAAGGCAAGGAAAGGAAAGAAAATGTGATGGTAGATCTCTACATACATGAGCACTAATATTTTTGCAGTAGACCTGAGAGAGAAGCATGGTAAACTAAAACTGGTAGGTAAAAATCATCAAGTGGAAGATGCTTGTGCTTATTCTTGACCTGTCACATTGAGAGTGGATGCAGAGCTCATTTCATCTGCTGCATTTTCTATGCACTCTGACCTTCAAATTTGCAGCATTATTCTAAAACTGGACTGAATATGAAAATATTTTATCTGTCATTTCTCTCCCAAAAGTTGTGGGTTTTTTTAATTATTTTTATTTCTCATACAAAGCTTAAATACTAGCTGCTGTTAGTATGGACTTGAGGTTTTGGAGTGTTTTTTCTTACTATAGCTGAAAGCATTAAATATTGATTGCTTAGAAATAAATGATGTAATGAAAATTTCATTTATTCTTTAATGGTGTGACCTCTTTATAGCATGTGAAGCTTTTTCAGAGAATTTGTTTCATCTCTAGAATTGTTATTAAAAATGTGAGGTTTTTTGAATCTGCAGAGAACTATGGTAGCTGAAATAGGTTTTGCAGGAAAGATGTTTACTATATACCCTCAGCTTTAACTGAGGCATTTAGTAAATCACTTATTGTCACTCACTATAAATCATGTTTATAGTACCTTAGAGATCAAAGTATTGCTTACACAGCATTGTGAGTATGCACAATTGCACTGTTACAGATTTCTGAGCATTAAGGGGAAGTTTACCATCTAAATTTAGCTTTAATTCAGCTAGTAACAGCTAGATTTAATTCAGCTAGTAACAACATCAAGAAATTGAGAAACCCAGGAGCATTGAAGTTGTTGTAGGCAATGTGCGAGTTCTAGGAGCACTTTTATAGGGGGAAAGTTGGCACCGCAAGGCTATTCAAACTGCTCTGTGTTTTGGAAACAAATAGATCAAATGATTGAAAAAGAATCGAATACTCTTCTCTTTCAGTGAGTCTCCATTAGCTCATTGTTCTCTGGCTAGACAGCCCAGGTCTGTCCAGACGGTGCCATACCATCATAAATCTCGTCTGGAAGGGTGGTGGCAATAACGCATTTGTTACGAGGGCCTGCAAGGTAAATGTTTTAACATCTGAGATTGAAGTTAATGACCTTATCTTGTAGAAATTCAGCTCATCTCTCCTGATATCTTTTCTTTGTCTCCCATCCGGGAACAATTACTTCATCCATACGGCCAAAATAATTTCCTTCCTTTTGTACGTGGGCTGTAGCCTAGTCTCAGATCTGTTTTCATGGTGTTATCAAAGTAGAGTCAGGCTGGGTTTTCAAGTGTGCAGAGTCCATGTCATCTAGTTACTACAAACTTCTAAGTAAACAATAAGTTTCTAACCTGTGTTTTATCAATAAAAATTCAAGTAGCTGTGATGCAAACAGATTTCTCCATAATCCCTTTCCATCATAGCCCCAGAGGGAACCTGAATCATAAACTGTTTTTTCTGTAGTCATCTTATGTTGTTGTTGTTTATTGTTGTTGATTCTTTTCTTTTGTTTTTTAGGATTTTGGACTGGGATTGCTCTATCCTGGCTGGATTCCCGCTCCCGTGTTGCTGGTGCCCCAGCGCGGGTGGTGATCCCTGCTCACACTGAGCTGAACGTGCGCACAGATGGAGCCCAGCAGAGGCACGCGCAGCCCTGGTGGGAACGTCACGTGGCTTCCAGAAAGTGCTTTTTTTTCAGTTTTCCACTGCTAGTTTCACTAATGGTAAAGTGTGAATATCCCTTTACCTTGTGGGAGACTTTATGTTATGAAAACAGTCGCTTCTTTGTTTCACAGCTTATCAGACAGAGTGAGCCTGGTCAGAGGTATTAGAAAATTATGCTCAATGTAATGTCTCAAAACACATCCTGCCCAACCAGCTGCAGAAGTCCCCGGAGCACTGGCAGCTGCCTGATGCAACCCTTGCATAAGCAGCAGATGCCACCTGAACTCCTGTTTAGAAACATACGTGAGGCAAGCTGTGCCATACAAGGTTCACTGTATTTTAAGGACTGGACATACGCTGCCTACTTGAATTCCCAACAGCACTGCAAAATGAGGACTAAAGAAAACATGTTGATACAAGTAGCAAATTCTGCTTAAATAATGTTTTTATGGCAATGATGAAAAACGAACATATAGAAACAGATAATTATTATGAGAGAGTTTGTTTCCCTTTTCTCCTCTCTTCTCTAGAAATACAAAAAAAAAAGAGTATATATTTTGATTGCTTTCTTGACTTAAAGATGGAAGCAATAAGTGTTTTTCTCAGTATCTATTTCTGGATGTGGAAGGTTTTTAGAGGACACACAACATGACAAGATGTGTTCATACCATCCCATTTCTGCGGAAATCAATAGCAGCATGATATGTGGAGACAAACCTTAAGGAAAACAAAGCTTTGTGAATGTCTTTAAAGCCACTAAATGTGTTTCCCCCCCCCCCCCTCTGTGCACTATCCAAATCACACAGTACCTCTGGTGCTAATTAATCTAATTGGTAAACTTATTTGGGCAATGTTTTCAAGTTCCACTAAACTCTCTCAGGCCTTGGCACGCAATTAAAGAAGGAGTTGCCTTCATTAACTCTTTTTTTTTCCCCCTTAAACAACTGAACAATTAATTTGTATTTTAATATCTTTATAACAACGTATGAACAAATATGTGTATAGTTTACATAGATACATGTGCAAACACGTGTCTGTTACTAATTTTGAATCATAAGCTGTTGCAAGACTTTTGTCTTTCATTAAAATTTCTTTGAAACACAAATCTTGCATTGAATTTTAAAATGACATCAACAAGTTCTTTCTTCTAGCATGCTTTTTAAAATCCATGACTCCTTCTTCTTCTCAGCCCCCTCATCCCCCCTTTTTTTTGTCCTTTCACTTGAGTTCTTATTCCTGGTTTGAAGGCCAAGAGGGAGGTTCTCGGGAAGAAGGGTAGCGGTGAGGTAGCACAGGACATGTGGCTGCTTGGTCAGCTTTAGGTTTGCAATCCTCCTTAAGCAGCAGTGGGCTGCGACATAAAATGACCAGTAAGGTTTTTATTTCTTGCAGCTTTTTTAACCTGACACTTAAGCAATGTGCTTACCTAGAGAGAGACAATATTCTGTGTTGTGATGTTCCAGGTACTGAGTTTTGCAAAAGAAACTTCACTCTGCTGGCAGTTACATCCCTGCTTGCTCATTACAGACTGTTCTTCCTCCATGCCTTGTCATAGATCTAGTGCAAAATTAAAGCTTGGATAAAGGAAATAAAAAAAATGTAGACATCAGGTTTTAAATGAGATGAGATGCAGCTGTTTGTCACAGTGTGACACAGGGAAGCATTTTCTCTCTTAGGCCACCACCAACTTTGATGAGGATATAGAAATTATTAGTGGCTAATAATTATAGCTGCGCTCTTTCAAAGAGCAATAAAATATAATTGCCATTGCCTAGAAACGATGCAGGTGGTCTGTAGACTGAGATGTGATTTTAAAAACATGTGATGCAGAAATATACAAGGGCATAAGAAAAAAACTAACTCAGATGACAAATTTTTTAAAATTGTCCTCCAGCTTTGTTTTATTGGGTAATCTCTCTGTGGATATTGTGTCAATGCTTTGATATATGGAAAATCAGGATGATGGAAATTAATGGTACAAAGCACATTAATCTGCTCTTTGGCAGTTTGAATAGTGTTAGTAATTCCACGCCAGCAAGTGTCTAAGCATACAGCGTTACTCCCATTAGTGCAAGTAAGAGGTAGGTTTCTTTTCATTTGCTTCTATTTGGTCTTGATTTCCTAAAAATGGAAGTAGAGACAAGCTATTTGTTTATAATGAAGACGGAATGGAACAGTGCAATTACTTTCAATTAAATCTTCTTTTTATCTTTTTTTTTCATCCATTGCAATTTTCAGAATATCTTTTAGTTTGTTTTTAAACTCATGTAGATGTGTTCGTGCCTATTAGTTCAGCCCTGCAATGGGACTCTGGTGTGTATGTGACAGAATGAGCAGAGTAACCACTTGGATGTTGCCAGTTGCTACTTTCTTCACAGCAATTTCAGAAGCGAGATGATAGTGCCATTTTTTCTGCATATGTGTGTCTAAACATCCATTCTACTTTGCCAATTACATGCTAATTTTCACCAGAGAACTATAAAAGTGTGCAGTGAAGTAAGTCTCCCATCTCTTGCCTAGATGGGCCTAAGGAGGTTTGAGCAAAAGCTTTAATATATGTGATTATGGATGCTGTTCATTTTAAATATTAATGATGTTGAAATCCCTCTAAGGCTGAGATTTTTATAATTTAATACTGTATTTTGCACAGGAGCAACTGAGAAATCCCCCAGAGGATGGTAAAAGAAACTGCACAACAGAAAAATACTTCCCTCCAAAAGTAGCTGGTCTGTACGACTTATGAACCCCAGCACTTTATGAGGCAATCTCTTTCTTTTTTTCTTTTCTTTTCTTTTCTTTTCTTTTCTTTTCTTTTCTTTTCTTTTCTTTTCTTTTCTTTTCTTTTCTTTTCTTTTCTTTTCTTTTCTTTTC